>RJWT010002602.1:0-40156 GCA_004365215.1 Cuniculus paca | reverse complement strand
CTCCAAACCCACTGAGTTCCCCAATTATTTGCTACCCTCCTTCCTCTTCCCACTCCCCCCTCCCTTTGGAGAAGGTTCTAAGATTCTGAATCATGTTGGGATAGTGGATAACTACACTTTGTGATTGCCTTCGTGTACATTAATAAAATGTGTATCTTTACTCTGATTAATCTGCCTTTAGTCAGTTCATCCCATTCCTAGACCACAGTGGTAAGATTCACCTATCATTCATCCTAAGAAAGTCAAGATCATGTGGTAACAATCCTGAATTGGAATTGGGGTCAGGTAGGTTTGGCTACAATTCTATTATTTACCAGTTACTTAGCCTCAATGAGTTGGCTTCTTCATCTGCAAAATGCAGATAGAAAGGAAAATAATACCCACCTGGCAAGGTTATTGTTAGATCCAGGATACAACATATGCAAAGCACATACATAGCACCAAGCCAACCCCACAGTAGATGCATGTTAAACAGGGTAACACCTCTGTTCAATTTTTCCTACAGCAGTTAATCAACTGCTGGATATCCACCTGATGCTGAAGAGTCACATCCCAAATAGTCTTCCCCTGCAGATGTTCAATCCAGGTCAGATCCCTATACAAGTCATCTGCCATGGAACATGTACTCCAGTACTGATTTGAACAAAGTAGGGAGAGGAGTCCATTTGCTTATGAATTTTTTGCCTGTCACTTTCTCAAACAAGGCAACACAAAAAATTCAAAGAAGAGAGCCTTTGCTTTGCAGTAGGATGGCTTAGAGCTTCTGGAAACTCCTCTTCCTGAAAGCAAATGCTGACTTGGAGTGACAGTCAACTCACACAGGACGGACCCAGGCCACTGCAATTGTGCTGATACCCTCAGCTCCTGAATTACTCATATGAGGAAAATAGCCCCTGATTTAGACTTTTAGTTAAATGCTAAAAACTGGAGGTAAATTAATTAAGATATAACTTCAACAACACCAGCGTTCCCTCATCAACAGTTCCTAAGACAGGACAGGCAGCATTAATTGTTGCAATTAATTAGGCATTAAACTGATAATGGGTACAGCTGCTAACAATTAACAGCTAATTATGTCAAGCACTTTAACCATTTCACAAAAGAAATGGAAATTGAAGGGAAGGGAGAGGGAGATGAAAAGAGAGAAAGCAGTTACCTTGTAAACAAATGAGAGGCAGCTGGAGCCGTCTGCAGAAATGATGCAAAAAGTTTGAGTCCTGTTCCCAACCAAGCTGGACTGTGTGGAAACGACATGAGTCAAATCTGAGTAGGAAAGATGGGATAGTGATCAGAGCAAACACATGCCGAGTTGCATCTCCAGTACTTGGTACATGATGCATGGTACATGTAATCCCCACAAAAGTATTTTATGGGAGTGACTGTTACTGTCATTCCCATTTTGTGGATAAGGAAACTGAGGCAAAGATGCTAAATGACTTGACCAAGATTACACATTCACTACTATTGGTTAAAGCCTGGATTCAAATCCAGGTGCATTAACAGCCCAAAACAAAATGTATCTCATTAATTTGCTGAACCTGCAATAGTCTTTAAAAGCAAGAAAAATGATGTCTTATTGAACCACAAGCCTAACAAATCAATTTCAAGAGAAAAGAAAAAGTAATTCAAACTGGAATGAGCATTTCTAAAGTGATAAAGCTGACAGAAATCCACAAATTCAAGTCACCCCCAAACCTGTCTCATTTGCAATCCTGACTTCAAAGACCTATCTTCTGCTTCTCTAGGGAAATCTGTTAGCCTGCTGGGAGCTGCCAAGCATCTCTCCAAGGAACCTCAAGATCCATTTCTCCAGTGGATTTCACAGCAAATATTATTGGTTGATTTTTACTCAGCGTCTTTGTTTCAACAAGCTTTACTATTTCATGGGAGAGAAGGGGACAGGTAAAGAAGAATTGGGCCAAACTAGCAACACACACACACACACACACACACACACACACACACACACACACACCCTTATTCAGTTGGCTATGAACAAGGAAAGGAGTTAGAGTATAAAAGCGTAAGAAGGACCTGCCTGATGTCTCATGGGGTGGCAGGTACAGCCAAGACTGAAAATTAAGGTTCCCTCTGCTCCAAATTAGAGAATCTCAAATTTCCCAGAACTACTCATTCCCAGAGATTCCAATTCAGGATGCCCAGGAAGGGCCAGGAAGCTGCACTTCTAAGCCTTTATGTCAGTGGTGGCGAACCTATGGCACACATGCTGCAGCGGCTGTTTGTACCATTGAAAGCTCTAAAAGGCTCACTGTTCCTGTCCTAAGCGATGCGGCACTGCTGGAACGCAGAACACACTGTAAGAGCTGCTGCTCTGCACTGTCTCTTCCCTAGCCTCAGACTCATCAAGGCCTGTTAATTTTCCCCAGAGTGAACTCCTTTACCCAGTCTAGCCTGTGGGCACTGGTGTCCGCATCGGTTCCATTTATTCGGAAGTTCAATATACGGTGCTTGATTACCCTTCAACAGAACCTGTTTTTAAAGAGAACCAGTGCAAGAGCCAGCAGCCTTTGTTCCCACTCCTCACTCCTACCTCCTAGCTGGAGGATGGGTGAAGCCCTTTGTTAACCAGGAGTAAAAAGGCAACTCTGCCAAATCAGAACCGTCCTGGAATGACTTCTCAGGCCACAGGTGTTCCCTGGCTCTTGTTAATGTTACCCTTGTTCCCTCACCAAGATTCCCAAGGGGACTGACACCTGCCTTCTCTCTTTCCCAGAGGCAACCCCTTAATGCCCACCCCTGACCTTCATGGCCTCTCCTTAATCCACACCCCCCATCATCTGGCTGGAACTGAGACCAAACCCAGAACTACAGGGGCAAGTGTGGGTTTCGTATGTCCCCCAGTGTGTTTGTGCCCAGGGATGGTCTGTCCAGAATACACAGTGGGACTGGAGGCTGGAGGTGTATGGAGTGTATCATCACCAGAAGGAGCACCTTTATGTGAGCTAGTTTCAGGTTGCACTTCTGAGCTATGAAGGATAAGTTTCCCAGAAACAGTTGGCCCACCCAAAATAACATCTTGAATCTTCTGCAGCCCCATATCCCTCTCATCCACAATTTGTGTCCTCTCTCTCAAAAGACTTGTGGCTCTGGACTTGGAACCATCAAGGGAAGTTTCTGGTAAAATATAGGGAACATCATGATCTCCCCAAGGTAATTAAAAAGATCATAGGGCACCTTCATATGCTATAAGTAGAAGTTGAAATTGTTCCCTTGTCTATGAAAGAAAATGTGACCCTATAGAAAAGACCTTTAAATGTGTCATTCTCCTTCTTGGAATTACTTCTAAAAAAATAACTGGACCAAGATGAATGTACAAGGACATTCACTCCTGTATTATTGATAATTGCAAAAAATATAAACAACTTAAATGTATGACTAAAAACAGTTAAATGAACCATAGGAAATATGCTTACTAAATATTATGCAACTAATAAAAATGATGTTATATACACATAAAAATGTCCCTAATAACAATGCTAAATTGTAAGAGTCACTCCATAAAACAGTACATAATGGATAATATTATTTTTGTAAAACTGTACATGGCTGTATATTAGCTCTGGAGGGAAAAAGTAGTTAAAGGACTTATATCAGAAGGTTAATAGTGATTATCTTTACATGATGAATATACAGGAAATTTCCGAGTTTTTTGTTTTGTGCTAATTTTATGTATTTTACATATTATATATTTTCAATGTGTTTCCTACATTAAGTATACACAGGAATCTGAAAAAATCATAAAATAAATTAATTACTGGTAATATGATTTTAGGTGTCATGAATGGACCAAGATAACTATATTGGGTTAGACTCTTCCTATTGTTTCTGAAATCTATTCCTACGTAATGAACCTAGAAGGATAATTGTAAAAGCAACAATAAATTTTTTTAAAATCTGCACATACTTATATAAGTGGGCTAGTGTACTAATTTAAGAAAACATGTTTTCAATATATAACATGCATATTCACTGGTCCCTTCTCTTCTATCCCCCACTCCAGCAACAAAGATATTTTTCTCCATAATGTTTCCTAGCTGTCAAACACAAGAACTGCTAATGAATATTAATTGACCTAACATCTTGTGGTGATGCAACTCTGCACATTTCCCTGCCTCATTTGGTTGCTAGGGAACCATATGAGACAGCCATGGTGCCCTGGGACACAGACCTTTTAAATATAGGGCCAGGTTAAACCACAAATCAGAAATGCTCTGCCTGATTAATTGTATATGCAAGCAACTATGTGTACGTGGTCCTGTAAAATAAACAAGAAATAAATAAATAGCAACAGACAGCTTGGCAGTTAGGCAAGCAAGTCAATAAGGCTGGGAGTAGACTTTCAGTCATTGGGGTCCCTCCCCAGGGGTCTCCTGAAACCATTTTTTCCTTTAGCCCCTTTCCCAGGGACCTGCTGGCACCTCTATTCCTCCCTTATGATCCCTTAAAGTCTATAGTGGAATCCTGAGGCCAGTCCTAGAGATGGCACCTGGGGAAAAGGGAGTATAGTAGTTGGATGCAATTCTCTGAAATCACAGACATCATTACCTATCATCCCAGTGCTCACGTTAGATGCAAATAAGCTGAAAAGCAAACCTGATCTACCCGCAATTTCTCTTTTGCACCTGACTTAGACTCTTCTTTCCTTTTCCCCTACCCTTTTCTTCTGACCATTCAACAAGCAGTGGTCTCATCATCAATAGTGCTTGTCCCTTTGCACTGCACGAAGAATTAACTTCATTTTTCAGGGTCCAGGAGAGCAACCTCCTGGATACCCTATCACTCACTCAGCCTCCTCCTTAGCTTCCTTCCTGTAGTTTCTTCCTTAAAGTCCTTACCTTACACCAATTTTCCTGACCATTTTTCCTTTCCACTTGACTAAACACTCTGCCCAGAAAATAAAGAAGCCCCTGTCCCTGAGTCCCACCATCACATCAAAGGCTTCTCCATTCTGTTTGCAAACTCCCTAAAGGGGAGTAATGGCCTCTGGTGGCATCTACAGACGTGGCTGGGAAATGGAAGGGTGGGTTCTTGTCCCTGAAAGTGAAAGGGGAGCGCTCTCCTCTAGGCTTCATCTGGTTTCCTCTCAAATCACCCAACCATGAGGATTCATTTCTTTCCAAAGACAGCCCTGTCTATCCACATAAGAAAGTCATGTTCTTCTTTATTTTCATCAATTCACCCATTCAACAAATTTGTTTATTAATTAGGTCTAATGGTACATTTTAAGTATATATAATGATCACATTCATCACAGGGAATTTGTACCTGTACATGATGTAAGTTGATTCTTTTTTTTTCCATTCAACAAATATTAATTGAGTACTTACTCTGTGCCCAGAATTTTTGCTGGGCCTTGTGTGTAGTCAGTTGTGATTCCAAATAGACACAGCCCCCAGGGCTGTAGAGCTTAAAATACTATGAGGAATCCAAAACATAATCAAATAAGCTGGCAAATAAACATAAAGCCATAACTGTGGCATGGGGATATCTGCCTAAGATGAGGGATCAGCAAGGTTTTCCTACTTTTTAAGAAGTACTAATCCTCGCACTTACTGATTTCGCATCATCAAACTATGAATGCTTCTTCTTCCTGGGTGAGAAGCAGCTTGGGGCTGGAAAGAGTCTAGCTTCTTCACGATAGAGGAAAATGTATTCATTTTGTCCTCTTTCTCTCCCTTCCCTCCATTGAACTTTAAAACGTTAAATTCTCACCAAAGATTCAAAAGGAAATGCCACATCATGAAGCATATAGACAGACCATTGTCCACAGAGATGGCTTCTGGTGACTATAGGCTTCTTACTGTCATGATAAGAGATGGCAGACGTGAGGAGTGTAGGTATATGAGAGGAGAGGAGACAAGAAGTCAACAGGCTCTGTTCAGGAAAGGAAAAAGGTAAAGAGACATCTAGAGGGAAAGAGGAAGAACTGAGAGTGAGAAAAGAAAGGAACAGACAAGGCAAAATAGAGAAGAAGCTAGTGACCCATGAGAGAGATCAGGAGAGCCATCAAAGGAGAACATGGGGGACCCTACTGTCCACTGTAAGATCTCAAGTACCATCCAAGTTTCCCAAATACCTAGTGGAGTAATGTTGTAACAAAGAGTTGAGTCTATTCAAGGTTAGCTTGGAAAAACAGAAACTGCCCTCAGCTGCTGCTGGAGGACTTCAGAGTTGGAAGGAATCCAGAGGCTGTTCAGCTCTTCACCAGCAATTCTCTCCTTTGTTTCTCCAGATAAACACCTGGCTTTCACTTAAACAGGAACAAAAGTGAACATGGCTGAGCTCACCCCTTCCTAAATCAGTAATTCTAATGCAGAGAAATTTGTTCCCTATATTAGAAGAAAATCTGTCTGTAACATCCACTTCCTGGGCCACGGTGCTCACTTGGGAGTTACATAAGCCAGATTGGCTCCTCATCAGAGGGGAATCCATTAAACACCAGAGGACACAATTTTCTCCTTTATGTCACTGTCCTAAGTCATTCACCTATTCATTCTACCTTCAAATGCTACTGTGAGCCTGCTCTTTGATGTACAGTGATTAGGCATCTACAAGACAACTGTGAAGAAAGCCAGTTTTCACTCAGCAGCCCAGACCTTGTTGTAGTAGAAAGCAGTTGGACCATTTCAATTCATGGTTAGGAGCTCAGAAAAATTCGCATCCTTTATCAAAATATCAAGAGTGTTTTGTGATCCACTAAGATGACATTAATGATATTTTTCTATTTTTTATTTTACTTTATTCAGTTTTTATATTTTTTAGGAAGATATTTGTAATATACAAGGCTATAGATAGAATCTGTCTATCCCAAGTGGTAAACCAAAGGAACTTGTTGCAGGGGAGCAAGGGACTCTGGTGGGCTGGAATAAGGCATGCCAAGTGGATGGACAAATTCTGCCTTCTAAATCCAGCCCCACACATGGCTAATAAGAGGCAGTTCCATGTCCAAGAGTATGTCCCTGTAGTTCCTGGTCTCTACAGAGCCCCTGATTCTGATAGCAGAAGTGTCTCAACTGATTCTATGCAACAGAGTGTGGCAACTGGGGTATCTATGCTGGGAACAATTTGGGCTTTGAGTTGGATCTCTCTCAGTTCTACCTCAGGAATTTGGGCCACAGATTCTTGGCTGGCCAGAATGGGAGTCAGCAAAACAGCAATGCCTGGAAAATATACTTGATTAGACACCACAGATTTACTAAATTCTCACAGAAGGTTGTGTCCCATGGCGGTATTTGGAGGTCTCGTGTCTCCATCTTGTGGAGGGGATACCCGCATGATGCTAACAGCAGAGATGCCAAGCATGGATCAACCTGACCACAGTGCAGAGGATACCAGTCTGCTGGCCACAGCCATGGCTGCCTTCTGGTATCTTAGAGTCTAGAATCTAGGACACCAGAATGCTCAGCACTTTCTGCTAATTCCATTATTTGTTTCAGTATCAGAAATCAACCACTGAGTTATAATGTTCTGAGACCAAAAGTGGTTTTGAATAGCATCTGTCTTTTCCCCATCTCCTTACCAAGGCATTTTAAACAGGGAATTATCTTTCCTCTGTCACTACAAAAATAAACATAGGAATGTAAAATGATGCAGCCACTATGAAAAACAATTTGGCAGTTCCTCAAAATATTAAACATATAGTTTCAACCTATCAGTTTCACTCCTAGATATCTACCCAACAGAAACAAAAATGCATGGCCACACAAAAACTTATACATGGATGTTTGTCACAGTAGCACCATAATAGACACAAGTGGAAACAATTCACATATCTATCATGATGAATAGATAAGCAAAATATGGTATCTCTATCCAAACAATGCAATATTATTCATCAGTGAAATGAAGTACTTATACACAGTATAACATGAATACGCCTTGAAAATATTATGCTAATCAAAAGAAATGAGTTACAAAACACCACATAAGATATAAACTGATTTATGTGACATGTCCAGAATAGTAGATTAGTGGTTACCTGTGCTTGTGAGACTGGCACGTGGGGGCAGCGTGGCACACAAGTGCTAATGGGTACAGATTTTCCTTTGAGGATAATAAAAATATTCTAAAACAGACTTGTAATGGTTGTACAACTTTCTAAACTAGAAAGTACTAAATTATGCACTTTAAACAGGCAGACTTTGTGATACTAAATTATATAAACAGAAGGAGAAAAGGAGAAAACCAGCCCCCACTATTCCAACGATCCGGCTAAGGCAGAAGCTACGGACTGAAGAGTTTATCTTGGACTTTCTGGTTCTGACAGTTACCCAAGGAACCAAAGGATCACCCACCTTGGCCCAGTGCCAACTCCAGAATCACAAAAAACAAAACATCATTGTTTAAGCCATTAAGTTTTGCTGTAGTTTGTTTGGGGATAAATACTGAAACATCCTAAAAGACCTGACAACCTCCACCCATGTTACTCAACTGCTTTGACAATGGACTTTAATCTGATGTCCTTGAATTCAAAGATGGATTTAAGGAGAAACACAAATGTGTGTACAACATGCCATTTGTCACTGTTGTTTAGTACCATTTAACACAATATTTATCTGATTGGCATATCAGTTACTTCACATCACTGAAAATTGGCGGTAACAGAGATTCTGTGTGCTTGGCAATAAGAAGATTGATTATGGTTATTATACTAATGGCTGGAAAAATGAATTTCATCAGGAAAGTTGTTTTGAAGCTGCAGTGACAGGCCTGGTATGTTTACTGACTAAACATCATGCTGCTGCATAAAGAATTCAGATCCTGGAGCACTTGGACAAGGATGCTACAGCCGCCATGACACTTCTGCACCATCAGATAAAGTGCTTCCCAGAGACAGAAGTGCTTCTCAAGCCTTCTCCCCAGAGGTTTATCTCTTGTCCAATTGACTGGACCACCTTTACATGTGAAGTGTTTTGGAAGCAATTTCTGTGCATCTCCATGAAGGGGGATCTACCCTCAATAGACAACATGGGTGGGAACCTTTTAGAAATACTTGACTTTTCTAGTGGCTGTGAGCCATATGCTGAGCCTGATGCATGATTACGCAGAGAGTATGTCTGTTTTTAAAATATTATTTTCATGTTTTTTAATGTGATGAAACATTTTGACAGTCAGAAACTAAATAAAAGGTTTCAATTGAAGTGTATTTGAAGGGTTGGAATTTAGATATATATTTTAAAAGATAAACCTGAAAATTTGGGGACTAAAAACAACTTTTTCTCTGACAAGCAGGTTGTCACCCATTTCAATTAATTGCTTCTTTTTCTCATTTTATCTTATCACCTTTACAGATTTGTACCTGAAGGACCAGGTCTTGGTAGAGGAGAGGTCATCTTCCTATTAATAGAAGGCTTCTTTCAAACACCCATCAGCTGTCAGAAGAGGAACTATATGCAATCTCTAGTCGCCCCTCAGCACCCAACTTCTCCCTGCTTCATTAGACTCACCGAGACCTCCGTAGACCTTTACCACCTAAGGAGGAAAATGAGTTTGCCGGATGGTTTTTAGTAAGGGGCTGAGTGCTCATGGTAACACAAAATTAATGAAATTCACCTTCTGCACCCTCTAATTGCTTCTAGTAGCACTTCACTTACAATCAATGTTCTCAGTCCCCCCTGCAATTTTCTTGTTTTGAGAAATAATAGTGTGACACATGCTTCAATTAGAAGACACAGAGTGGCCACATTCCTTATCATCCCGTGGCTTTTCAGTACCCCACCTGAAAATACTCCCCAACCAGTCATAAACAAATGGGAAGGACATAAAAGCTGACAGGATGTCTCTGTAATTGAGCTGCAAAATAAGAGGAAATAGAAGAAGAGCTTCTATTAATAATGACACAGTAATTGGAGGTCACCCAAAGAAAGCTCTGGTACACTCGACATACACATTAGCTTTGCACAAAAACCATTATAGATCTTTCCAAAGGACTAATGTGAGCAATGGCAAGGCTGTTTATCAGATTTACCCAGTACCGGCGAGAGCATTCTTCCATCCCAGAGGGAATTGGAGTAGCCTAAAACACCTCACTGCAAGGGAAAATCATTTTGACTGGGGCTAAGGGGTAATTAATGCAAAGTTCAATTGCATACCAAAATACACCCCATGTACTCTAGAGCCATTTTGTAGACTTTTTCTCCTGTTGGATAGATATTGTGTCTTACACAATATGCATGCACGTAGTTACCACTTCAGAATGTGAGGCATTGTATACTTGCCAAATACAGAAATGACAGGCCCTGGGGAAGGTGAAAGGCAGGTGGCAGAATGAAGGGAATATGTTTAATCTAACATCTGAGTCTCATAGATGTAATTCGGAAAACAAAGCTACAGCTCTCTCTCTCTCTATCTCTCGATGATATGACATTTATCAACTGGATTGGGGGAAATTCATTATGGTTTAGTGAATCAACATCAAATTCTAATAAAAAGATCATTTTTGATACCCATTTTGTGGATGGCTCATTATGACATCCAGATGATCTTTGGTATATTAAAATTATTCACTGCCATAAATTACAATGATGTAAAAACAGATTTCTCATAAACACTCTTGCTTCACAGTGCCTCAATTGCCTCCATCCCCACGTCCTGTAGCTACACATCACAACAGCCCTTCACACCCCTAGCACCATCTTTCCTATCCACGTCTTAGATCGCAATATCTCTCCTCTGTCCTCAGCTTCCTGTCTTTATAGCCACTGATCACAGGAATGCAGCTATTTTTCAATCAACCAATAGAGAATCATGCCCAGGACAATTCAGGTGTGATTTGGCACTCCAATTTTGTCCCCTCTGAAGTCTCCCTTTGAATGTCTGTCTGTTCTTCTGGGGTCATGAGCTATGCTGCCCCACATAACTTTCTGTAATGATGAAAATTGTCCATGTATGTGCTATCCAATAGCCACTAGCTGCTGATGTGACTGAAAAACTGGGTTCTTCATTGTTCTTAATTTTAATGAACTTAAATTTTACTAGTTACATGTGACTTGTGGCTCAAGTAGGTAGGACAGGTCTAGAAGCAATTTTTTAATCAGACACGAAGAGCCTCACAGACATCACACACACATACACACATGCTCACATGCGTGCGCACACACACACAGCCCCTCACCTCCCAAGAATGAACATTAACTCTCAGAGCATAAGGAGGAAAAGAAACATTACCTAACTGTTCCTTAATTTGCAAGGCCATCTCAGCTCTACATCACTTTGCAGATCAGTATTAGTTTAATTCCTCTCCTCCCAGTTCCCAGCTCCTGTTCAAATTGTACCCCTTTGGGCCACTGAGAATGAAAAATGGGCCCATTACTGAACCTCCCACCCTTAATGCCTGTTCCTTTAGCTACATAAAGGCCCTGCTGATGCTTTGAAATCACCATTTATGAGGGTTTGATTAAGTAAGTTCTTAGACAAGATGCCATTCTTCTCCCCAGTATGAGGGGAGAGAGAATTGGAGGAGAAGTCATTCTTCCAGTTACTGTTATTGCATCAATAACTCCTTCAGCTATATTTCTAGCCTCTCTGTTTCTGCTAGTTCTGTCACCTTGGTGGTGTAAAGTACTGGGTGTGAATTTCACTTCTGCTATTTTCCTGGGCATGTCCAATTGTATTTCTTAAAAGTTTGTGACCTTGCCTAAGTTATATGAGCTTTTACATGGGTCTAAATCATACCTATATGCATAGATTAAATATATTAAAGTATATGACATGGAGACAGCACAGTTTGTGTTTTCATTGTCTGACTGATCATTTTTTTCATGCCTAAATTGTCATTTGAACATCTACTTTCAAGATAACACTATGCAATATATTAACAAGTGTTAGTTTCCTATTTTTTGAAATTCGGTATCATTTTTACCGTTTTTGTTTTTAAAATAAAAAAATAAAGTATATGACAGCTAGAGCAATATCCTATTTCTCTCTTTTTCTAAGAAGGCCTTAAAAGTAAGGCTGCAACTTCCCTATAAACAGACACGGAGAATTTGGAAACTGAGCAATAGAAGTGAGAAGCAGTAGCCCCGTGTTGCTCACTGGGGAGTGCCTGACACCTGAATATTTGCAACTCTTCAAACAAGGAAGGTCTTCTATGCTAACCCAGATAAAGGCCAATGAGAGTCTACTCACAGAGAAAGCACTGCCTGGGAGGAGGTAGGTGTGTGGCTTGCTCTGGTCACAGCAATGAGAATGTTACTATGTGTGGTTGTAACCATGCTAGTTCCCGGTACAGCACAGTCAGATACAAAGTCTTTTAGCTTCTGTCTTCACCCACTCAGGCCTAAAGAGCATGAAGCTTGTTTCTCTGACTTGACTCACAGCTGCCTGAGTTAGCTGAGGGTGCCTTTTAAGATTTTTCTCATCTCAGAGAGGCTGTGGAGCCCTGTTTGATCAATAATAAAATAGCTATCTAGCCTCTCTAGCTGAACACAAAATAGAGTTTGATGTTCAGAGAGACATCAGTGTGGAAGATGATTCCCAAGGGCATTCTGCTTGGGAATATGATTCAGGACTAAGTTCTTGGTCTGAGGACACCTAAACTCATCCCCTGAGGGGAGCATGAGTCTCTGGAACAATAGAAATACCATGCTTACCAGGATATTCTACCTTTCACACAATTTGATGGCTTGCAATGGCTCCAGCAATCTTCTTACTTTCTGCTGATGCTTGGAGCTAAAGTTGGATACCAAGCAACACTGACCAAGGCTGTGTCAGTGACCTTGTTCCTCACCATCTCCTATTGCCACCTTCACCTTCTCCCGTTCCCTGCCATAAACCCATGGTAATATTAGAATTATTAAAAATTAACAATTTTGCTTTCAATGCATATAAAAGCTAAATGATGAAAATTTTAGGCTATCCCCTGTCTTTTTTAGAATTTCTATGACTTTATTTAACAAACATTTATTAAATTTTTTACATGCCAAAAATTTGTATTAGACCTGGGGACACAAAGAAGCCCATGGTCTAATAGAACTCCTGCTATTTTCAAATATGAAAACTGTCTTAACAAAATTGTTAAAATAGATGTTGTTATGGTTTGTGTATAGATGTCCCCCCAAAAACTCATGTGGTCATAGATGGGACTTTGCAGAGGTGGCTGGATCTAAGGTGTGTGACGTTGGGATTAAGACTGTGTGATTACTAAATTAGTCCACTGATTGGCTTGGCATAGTTCTGGGTGTGGACAATGAGAAGGCCCTCCCTAGGTGAGGGTGGGACCACCCAAAGGGCAGGTAGCCAGGAAGGGATAAAAGGGAGAGGCAGACTGCTGTTGCTTCACTACTTTGCTGCTTTAGGGCTTTCTGTCCACCACAAACTGTTTCTCCTCTGCAATGCCATGTTCTCTTGGAGCCATCCAACTATGAACTGAAACCTCTACAAACTGTGAGCTACAATAAGCCTTTCCTCCTTTAACTTTGAGTATTGGGTATTTTGTCTCAGCAACAAGAAAAGTAACTTAGACAGAGGCCAAGAAGTGGAGTGTAAACAGTGTGATCTTAGGGGTCACAGAGATGTGAGTGTGAAAGTCAGGACAACAGGGTACCTGTCTCTCCAGGTTTCCTTTTATCTCTCTGGCTATTTTCTTTTTAAAACTCTTTTCTTGTTTTTCCCCACTTTCCCCTCTCTTAAGCAGAAGAGAAACCCAGGATGCAGCCTTCCATTTCCATTTATATTTACTCCCTGGGGACCTCATGGCTTTAGATATAATTTCCATGATGCTCATGTGTTCCTTGAGCCTTGAGAAATTTCTCAAGCTCAGACCTCTTCCCTGAACCCAGACTCATGTATCCAACCTCCTTCTTGCCATCTTCTTTGGAATATTGCTATGGTTTGAATGTAGGTTCAAATTGTATGTCCAAAATTTTTGTTAAAATTTCATCTCCAGTGTAACAGTGTTGAGAAGTAAGACCTTTAGGTCATCAAAGGGGATTAAGGCCTTTCTCAAGGAGTGAGTTTGTCCCTACAACATTCAGTTAGTTATAACATGAACATATTGTTATAAAGCAAGTCCGGCCTTCATACTTTTTCTTCATTTGCATGCATTGTTTGCTTTTGTGCTTTTCCACCATGAGATAAAACAGCACAAAACCATTGCCAGATGCGAACACCATTCTCGTGGACTTACCAGCCTCCAGAACCATGAACCAAAATACATCTCTGTTCTTTATAAACTACTCAGATATTTTGCTAAAGCAACAGAAAACAAACTACCCAGATATTGACTTGACGTCTCACACTTAATGGCTGTAAAACTGAATCATGGTGTTTCTTGACTAAACCTGCTCCTCCCAGCCTACCCAGCCCAGCTGACAGGAACTGTATATTCACAACTGTGGAGGCCAAGTCCACTGGGGTTACCCCCGGACTGCTAACTTCTCCCCTATCTTATATTAGCTTGTGTCCTTGAATCAAACCTTCCCTGTCTCCTCCCTCTATTACAGCTTCTCCTCATGAGATAGGGTAAATATATTCAAGACAAAAAGAACTGAATGCCTCATTTAAGTCTCCAGGTTTACGCTACATTTTCTCAGCAAAGCTTTGCAGTAAACAAACTAACCGTATTAGTCCCTTTTTTGTTGCTAAAACAAAGTACCAGAGGGTTGGTACTTTATAAAGAAAAGAAGTTTAGGTCACATTTTGGAAGGCTTGAAGCCCTTTGTTGTTCACAACATGATAGAGGAGTGGACAGGAAAACAGACACATGTAGTAGATCCTATCTCTCAAAGTTTCCACCACTTCAGACGCCATGATGCTGAGGAGCAAACCTCCCACACATGAACCTTTGAGGGACAAACTACATTCAGACCACAGCAGTGATGCTTGATAAACAATACTTTGTTTTCTACTTGACTCTTCTTCTTTACTAGGAAATGGCTTAAGAAAAAGGGAATGGATGAGATGGGAGAATTCAGGCACCAAAATACTGCTTGCAAATGCAAACAGATATCTGACTCATGATACAACATGTCCTGGCAGGAAGATAATGCCCTAAAAAGTCTATGCGGTCATGAGGACTCACTTTGAGCAAGAGGTCTTCTGCTACAGGTTATGGAAGAAGAAAGACCTCAGGGAGAACATAGAAAGCAGAATCCACAGAGTATGAAGTTACAAGTGAACCACAGCCACAGGAGAAGAGAAGCTGAGTAGATAGGGACCTGCCATGAGCAGCAAAGGACTAAGAAACTATTCAGAAGCAAGCAGAAGCCAGTGCTACAGGAATGCGGATCCCTGAGCAGCTGCTATTTCCAGATGTCCCTGGTCTGCAGGAGAACTGTTTATGACATTTTCTCAGCTCCCTCACACACCTATGTATTCAATACATCACCACTACCTGGGACACCCACAAAGGCTTACTTCTCTTCCTCCCTACAAATGACTACAGGCATATGGTTTGGGCGAATATGTTGTGTTTGCCCTCCTTATTCTTTGACCTTGTCCTATCTCAGAACTCCTCAGCTGTTCAGGAAAATAGCCACCCAGAGGCCCATCCACAAAAACATCTAAATATGATTGGATGGTAGGGGTGGACACATATTTTCAGGCTGGGAACTCTCCATTCACGTTGGTGAGTGTAGGGACAGAAGCAGGGAGCAGAAAGCCCGACTCTGGGTCTCAACTGGTGAAATGGCTGCATCCCACCTTCCTCCCCTGGTGCAAGCCAAGCAGTGCCCTTTACAGCCAACTAATTAGCAACACTCAGCTGTGGTGATTTTCCCTCTGAGAGTTTGAAATCTTACTTTAAAGAGGAAATAAGAAAATGTTACCTGGGGAAGTGAGATAAGATCATTCCCTACAGTTTAGTCTTTAGAATTAGAGAGCCTCTGTGGTCAGTATTAATTTTCTCGTTAATACCATAATTGCTGCCAATTGAAGTATGTTCTATTTTGCCAACACTTTTCATGTGGATAATCTGCTCCAAGCCACCTTTTAAAGTTCACTCTGCTATTACTGCCTCCTCTACTTAATTGTTTCCTTTGTTTAATGCCCATAAAATATTATCAACATATTTAGCTTTATTTCTAAATGAAGCCTGAAATCCAGGAAGAGTTGAAAAAAAAACAAAATACCCAAATACCTCTCATTAGTTATTCAGTTGCTCCTTCAAAACTGACAGTCTTCCATTTGCATGTTTGCCACTTTCAGCCTAGCAATTACTGAGGCTGAGGGCAAGAGGGGTACAAAAAAGAAAAGAAAGAAAACTCTCAGTGAGAAAAAAAGAGCACTCTTCTTGGGCTTACAGTGTGGGCCACCTGAGAGAGATGCCACCGGATCCTGTGCCAAGAGTCAGAGAAGCAGGTAAAACTAGGGAGTGACGGCAGGCATAGGTTAGGAAGAGGAAAGCAGATGTTCAGCAACTTCAAGATGAGCAATTACAGGGCTTTCTTTGGATTTTAAAAATATTTTTCAAATATTAATACGAAGTTTTAAAATCTGAAAAATCAAAAAATATCTTCATGATTTTCTATTTTTGGATTTTCATGCTTAGTGTCTACTTCTACCCCATACCACTATCACAATTATGTGGGGTGGGGGGAAGAGTTGCTCTTTGCTATAGCAAAGAGCCCTTACCAGGGAGAATGTAGCATGTCAGGAAAACTCGTTTTGCAAAGTACATTGTGAAAGTCTTTTTAAAAAATCTATACCTAAATCATTTTAGTGGCTTTTTTGTAAAAGCTTTATTATCTACCTCTCAAATCATTTTGTAAAATATAGTGTGACAGGAATTCTAAATCAATGAACAACAGCCATGCTGCTAATGACTCAATTCTTTGGCCAACACAATAATCATAGTAATAAAAATAAAGGCTGTACCTATTAGGAATTGTATTCAACTGCTAGAAACAGAGACAAGAGTACAGTAGCTTGAACGCCTAAGAGGCTGCTCATGTAAAAGAAATGTGGAAGCTAGTGTAGTGCCTCCATCATCATCAAAGATTCAGAATACTTTTATCTTCCTACTCAGCCTTCTCTGCTACCTAGTTTCCATTTTCAAAATCACAAGATGTTTATGGAAGTTCCAACCTTCATGTCCATATTCTAGATGAAAGCTGTAAGGGCAATAAAGGCGTAAGACTGCTATATATACCAGCCTTAAGGAACGGTTTCAAATTTATTCTTTTTATTTTTCTGACAACAAATCACTTTGTATTTCATCAACCTTATATGGAAGCTAAAATTTCTGGCATATTTATCTTATCCAGAAAGGTCTCTGTTAAGATTAATGTCTTTGCTATCATTAGCAACCCAATATCCATATTTATGAACACTTTCCAATCCCCTTAAACGCACACACACAATACACACACACACACACACACATTGACACACACATGCACAATTTCTTTTAGGTTATTTTATCAGGATCATTTCCCTACTTCTCATGACAAAACTCAAAAGGACAAGACTTTCATTCCCTGCTTTCTGGAAGAGGAACCTATGAGAACATGTAACCCAGGCTTGGCTATTCAAACACCACTAGTATTAGCTCCCATCTTAGAGAAATAACCCTGAAAAATTTTAACAACAAAGGCGATAACAGCAGCCAGTACTAGAGTCTATTAGTGGCACAGCCCTGCAGCCAGCATGGAAACACCTGGTAAAACAGGTCTTGCCAAAAGATAACTGTTCATCTCTCTACTTCTTGGTCTCCCAGTCCTTCCCAGTTCCTATCTCTCCTCCATGCCTGATCCTACCACCATTTGTCAGGTCTTCTCCCCTTGCCCTTTTTATATGCCCCATTTTTGCTTGAGATAGCCTGATTGGTTTTGGTTACATGCAATGGAAAGCACCCTGATGATAGAGTTTAGAAGATCTATGTCCTTTGGTTACCAGAAATAGAAGCCCAGGACATTTTACCCTGGAAATTCATCCATTGCCATCATTGGTAGCATACTCTAAACTAAACAAACTGTCTTTTCTTTAAAGAAAAGAAAGAGAAAAGAAAAAGGAAGGAAAGGAAAAGAAAGGAAAGGAAAAATGAACTGAAAAACGAAATTGAAACCCACATAACTGATGGCAAGCTTAGATGCAATATTCAAATTCACAGACACGAGGTCTGAGGCCTTGTTGGAGAAAACACAGTGGTATCATGGTACACGAACTTAATTCATTCCATGATTCTGATTGTGAACTGAATTGGCTGTGAACTGAGCCAAATTACCCCATAAACTTCAATGTAAATAAGGTTAATCTGTCCTGAACCATATGTGTTTGTATTTTTAACCACAAAAATACAAAATAAAGTGCAGTACAGTGTGAAGATAGAGAACACTGAAATTGTTTGAGTCAACTTCCAGTGTAGAAGACAAGAGGGTGGGTAGGAAGAAGGTTATTGTCTGGAGAGAGAGTCCCCCTCCATGAGGACATTAAGGAGACCTCCTTTAGGAGCTTTCTATCTTTGTCTCTTCACTGCAGGGTCAATTTTGACGAAAAATCTGTCTAATGTCATTGTTTTTCCTGCACTTCATAACCCTCTGGAAATAAGAAACCACATTATCATTCATCAGATTCAACACTCTGTTCATTACAGTTATGTTGAGGTAGTGTGTCTCAAAGAAATCCTTACATCCATTCCATTTTTCCATAATGTATTTTATTACATCACTGCTAACCTCCTCTCTGTCTTCCTCATCCTCAGTGGATGCTTCTCAACAAGCACCTTCTGCAGCTCTCTGTGGAGTTCAGCAAGTTTTTCCATTGTCAGCTCTTCCTTAAGGTCCTCATCAAGCTCCTCCATGTCTTCACCACTGATGCCCAGACACACACTCTTGCCCATGGACACAATCTCCTTCACTACTTGTGTATCAGACCCTTCAAGGTCACATTCAGTGACACATTCTGGTCACAGCTTCCTCTGGGCTGAGTTTAAGGTCCTCTATATGAAGCCTTCCCAGGCTTTGTCAGTGAGGTTGAAGCAGTGGAGGACATTGGAATGTTTCTTCTAGAACTCTTTGAGAGTCAAAGATGTCTCTTTAGTGACTGAAACACCTGGTGAAAAGCACCTTTGTGCTCAGCTTCTTGAAGCTGCAGATCACTTGCTGGTCCTTGGGCAGCAGAAGAGATGTCACATTGGAGCAGAGGAACTTGACCTTTATGAAGTTATATTCAGCATCCATATCATCCACCAAGGCTGTGGGTGTGCCTGGACATTGTCCATCAAAAGAAGGCACCAGAAAAAACAACTCCTTTCAGGTAGTCGGTTTTCAGAAAGATATTTCTTAATGGTGTGTGCAAACACCTTGTACAGTCATTTCATGAACAATTGCCTTGTGACCCAAGCTTTGGCATTAGCCCTCAGCAAGACAAGAAGTGTGGCCTTGCTCACATTCTCCTCCTTGAACGCATGAAGGGTCTGGGAATGGTCCACCAGTAGTGGCTTCATCTTCAGATCGGTGCTTATGTTTACACAAGGCAAAAGGATCAATCTGTCCTTAAAGGGCTTGTGCCTGGCAGTGCCTTTTCCTCCTTCATGATACAAGTTCTGTTTGGCATCTTGTTCCAAAAGAGCCCTGTTTCCTCACGGCTGAATGCTTGTCGAGCAACACATCCCTCTGTCTTCATGAATTCCATGAGTTTTTTCTCGTAGGTTTCTGCAGCAGCCTTGTCAAAACTGGGAGGCTTATCCTGTCTTATCACACTATGGATGCCACTTCTCTTGCAGAATTTATCAAACCACCCTCTACTGGCTTTAAATTTATCACTTGTTCAACTTGTGCAGGGGTTTACTTGCAGTAAATCACTGTGCAATTTCCTGTATCACCTGCAGCTGTGTCTCATTCAACCACATTTAACAAAAGTTTTCCCACCTCTTCTAGCACTTGTGTCTTTTGCTTGGTTGACATCGTTACTCCTTTTGCCACATCACCTCCTTTGATGGCATCTTTATTCTTCAAAATGGTTGAGATTGTCAACTTCACCATGTTGTACTCCAAAGCCAGATCAGTCACACAAATACCACACTCATGCTTTTCTAGTTTCCTACTTCAATTCAATGGATATCTTCTTCAAAAGCTCCTCCTTACCATTCTTGCTCTGCATTTTCTTGTCACCTTCATTTTTGCCCTGAAATTCTTACCACCTTCGTTACTGCTCTGCACATTCTAGTTACCTTCCTTACTGCACTGTGCTTTCTTTTTACCACCATGCCTGCTCTGCACTTTCTTTGGAGCCATGTTAGATTGTATAATACTGTACAGCACTGTATTCGCTAAAAGGCAAAAAAAGACAGCTTTACAGCAAGAGTACACAGGTCTGTCCATGACTGTGATCTCATCTAGAAGAAGCCACAACAATGTGTCAGAGCAGGGAAGATGGCTGAGGTGTTCACACCTGATTAGGAGTTTGTGAACAGAAGCAAAATTGTGCCAAATGCTTCTGTTCATGAACTAAATTGTTTCTATTGGGAAATTGTTGAGAATAAAAGTTGTCCCTCAGAACTCATGTGGACTCTTTAGCCACTTTCTATAAATGTTCTTTTCTCCTGTTTTATTATCTGGCTTTCTTTAATTACTACTAATTTCCTCCCTTCCATAACTTTTGCTTCCTCTTCTTGGTCTTCTTTTTCCCATGCTAGGAATCGAACCCAGGGCTTCACACATACTAGGCAGGAACTTTACAACTTAGCTACAGCCCCAATCTACTTTGTGGCCTCCTAAATGGAGTCTACATGACTTTTCTGCAGATATGCTATTAGGGAAGCACTTCAATTTCAAGCTTCATATCTTTTTATTTAAAATTTTGACAAGGAACTGATTAATGAGTGAATCACGAATATATTCCAGGCAAATCAACTGTAACAAGAATATGGGGGCTCGTGACTGGGTTTGTGCCTTCACCAAAAGCTGCCAGAGTAGGATGATATAAGGTGACAAGGCAATGGAATCTTTAAGGAATGCAATATGATATAAGGTGATGTGACATGACATCACACTATAAGAAGGCCTGTGCATGCCACAATTTTTGGAAGACAGACCTAAGATGTTCAATTAATTATGTTTTGAGCACCTATAATTTACAAGTTCAGGAACTAAAGAGATTATAAAGAAGACAATACATGCCTGTCTTCAAGGGCTTTACAATAATATAGAGAGACAGAGAGAGACAGAGACAGTTAAAAAATTAATTAACAAACACCTGGTTGTTTGTTAATTAATATTATTCACAGACTGATAGAGAAATTCAAAAGAAGGAAAGAGTATGTTGATGTAGGTGATAAGGAAAGTCTACATAGAGACCAAAAATTTGGCTATCTTGAGGGAAGAGAGAAAAAGAGCAAGGTTGATGGTAGGAGTGGGCAAAGGTGGTAGTATCTGAATCAGACAATGAATAATAAGTAGGATAAGACACAGAATCTGAAGAAATAAACCCAGAAAAACCCTACTAAAGCAATCTATAGGTTTATCAGAGGGAAAGGGAAGGATAGGTACATTTAAATTTGGGTAGCAGAGATGTACCTTCATGTTAAGCTTCTGATTATGGCAAACTAGATCATTAGAACCAAACACAGTACTGAAAAGCTGGCCAACAACAAAAACGCCTTTCTTGAAAGCATCAAAGAAAGAAAATGGAGTTAGATTACTGATCCAGAATTGAGAGATGATGAAACTCTTGAAAGTTGAGCCTTGCATTCTGAGGCTGTCTTTAAAAATTTGTTAGTTCCAGAGTGGATGAATTATAGGCTGATAAATATATCTCAGTATTGTGAGGCAAAGAAAAAACAAACGTTCAGAAACCATGGGATAAATCTGATGCATGCTCTTAGGATTAAACTCTGAAGTATACAAGTTGCCTTAGGGACTATGGCTCAACTTCAAATCATTTTAAACCCCAAAATTGAACTGAGGTATTCTTAAATTGTTAGAACCCTTAAGCACCTAAAAAAAAAATATAAGTTTACTCTGGTTGGAGACACTATCTGGAACCTCAAAGTATTCCTACAAGCAATTTGCAGTATAATATCCAGCACACAATCAAAAATAACCAGGCACAAGAGAAATAAAACTACATGGACCAAACTTGCAAGAATACCAAACAATAAAAATAGACTCACAGGGTCTCTAGATAGCAGCTTCATCACACTTAGACTTTAAAACAACTAGGTTTCCTATGTTTAATAACATAAGACTGAAATTTTTGACAAAGAACTATAAGCTTTAAAATAGAAATTATAGTACTAAGTACTATAATAATCAAAATTCACAAACCAACAGAGAGATTAAACAGCAGATTAAAACAGAAGAAAAGGTACTTGTGAAGAAAATTACTATGAAACAGTAGGAAGACTACAGATTTCACTGACATTTAAAAAGGAAAAAGGCTAGAAAATAGGACCGAAGCAATAGTGGAAAAGAAAATAATTGAGAAATTTTCAAAACAGATCAAAGACATCAAGTCACTGATCCAAGAATTTACATTAAGGGCAAATGAAAAATCATTCACAAAAACATTCATACCACACTAAACTGCTGAAAAATACACACACACACACACACACACACACACACACATACACACACACATAAGAACCTTAAAACCAGATGAAGAAACTATTGAGTCATCCATAACATGCCTGCACTTATCAACATAAAGAATTTCTACAGATTAATTAAAATTTTAATTTTAAAAAAGAAAAATTAAAATATGAATGGGATATCAAAACATACTCATGAAAATGGCCATAAAATAACAATAGAATGTTGAACACCTTTTCATATGCTTACTTGCCATCTACATATGTTCTTTGGTGAGGTATCAGCTTAGATGTTTTGCTCATTTTATAACAGAGTTGCTTGTTTTCTTGTTGAGCGTTAGGTCTTTCCATATTTTTTACAATGTACATACAAACCAATACAAAGCATTAATAATAGGAAAAATGTGAGGGTGAAGGAGTAAAAGAGAACTCAGTACTATCTGATAAATTTTTCTGTAAATCTAAACTGCTCTAAAAATAAACTGTAAAATAAAAATTATTTTAAAGAAGAACAGGAATAAAAAATAATTGTTAATAGCAAAAAAGGACAATAGGAAGTGCTGGGTGAAAATGTGGCAGAAAGGTAATTCTCATAACATTATCAACTGTAAAAACTATTTTTTAGGACCCACTAAAGTCATACATCAACTCCATGACTCAATAATTCCCATATCATTACTGAGAACTATGTATTAGAAAGTTTATATCAGAATTGTTTGTAATAGCCAAAAACTAGATATCACCTAAATGTCTATAAATAGCAAGATGCATAATATTGTGTGGTATAGTCACACAATAAAGCCACATTCATCACTAAAAAATTAACACATTATGGCTGCACACAGTAAAATGGATCAGTGTCAGTGCTGAGCAAAAGTTATCAGACACAAAAGAATATATAATATACAGAGTTCAAAAGTCATATAAAACTACTATTTAGGAAGTATATGAGTGGTGAAATTCATTATTACTATCTAAACTTATATAAAAGTATATTGCAGAAGTTGATTAAGATGTATATACAGTATTTAATAATAGCATATTCATATAAGAAGAGAAACATTTTTGTATCACAATTTATAAAATGGTTTTCAATTATTTTCCCTGAAGGTCTCAACGACATACCTTTTATTTACTTTAAATGTAAGTATGAATTGCTCATTCAGTAAGGAAAATATAAAGTGACTACATAATTTTAACTAAGACACCTTAAAACAATGGTGAAATTATAAAGAGAATCAAAATAATGATTTTTACAAAAGTCAAGGTACAGATATCTTTGGGAGAAGAGAAAAGTAGAAATTGGGTAAGGGAAATTTGGGTTTTTCTGGGCAGGTTCTATTCTTTTAACTTGAGTGGTACTTACTTTATGATAGACCATTATTCATACACTTTGGTCATGTTTCTATACTAAATTTTAAAACAAAAATAAAAGTTTTCAAGGAAGCAGTGGAGCCAAGCACTTGTATACAATTACATATTGCATACTTACTAGACACCAAGCCCTTTGCTAAACACTTCAAATGTATTAAATCATTAATCATAATAATGAGCTTGTGAGTATTTTATCTCTGCCCTTCCTACATCGGCTGAGCCTAATTTCCTTACAGTAAAATGAGAATGATATGAACCTACCTCATGAAGTTGTTATAGAAATTAAGTGAGTTATAGGCAGAGAACTTGAATCAGTCTGACACATAGGACAGAGCTGTGATTTTACGAGGGGACAGTAGAATCTAATAGCTTGCACAAACACATACAGCCAGTAAGAGAAACCAGCACATGAGCCTGCTTAGCTCAGATACGATGCTTTTTCTCTTTACTAGAGTGATACGTTCCCACAAGTACTGTGACACCTCCCCCTGGGTTAGGGGCTGGGTCTGAGCTTTCTGGTAGAGTGAAAGGATCTGTTTTCTATGTGACCTGGCATAACTCTATGATGGCTCCTTCATCTTCAAAACTGGAAGCTGTCCTGTTGTCATCCCAAGCTACCAGAGCGTGGGAAATGCCTTGTGTCTATAAACAGCCAGAGTCCAGCCCCTTGCTCTATGATTGTGCCTTGCACGGGAGAAACTCCAGAGTCACAGCCAGCTCTGGACTTCCTCTGTAGTCCTTTTGTCCATCCCCTTGAGACTCAGCAAGCCCTGGCACCGAACATTTGTAGGTGGACAGCCTGATGGACGAACACCACAGCTAGTTGCACAACAGACGCCAAACAGGATTGAATTACTGGAACCCAGGAGAGTGACTAAGAAAACAATGATGGGATGAGGAAGCAGGGCAGGTGAATAGGGAAAGAACAGCTCTTTTCATCTCAGTTTTATCATTTCTGTTTTCTCCTTCTGTGTCTGTTTTAGTCATCTCTTATTTAGATGAGATCATGTTCTTGAAGTCAGAGATAGTGAGGCAGGCACAGCAAACTCTCTCTCACTCCCATCTGCCCTGAACTTAATCCCACTTAGCAAATCAACCAAGGCCTGCATAGTATTTTATAGTTTTCAAAGGACTTTTACATTCTTCTGTTCTCGTAGCAACTGTGATGGAGACTTCTGGTTTCAGCTCTAACATGATTTCAGCATGAGTTTAGAAGTCATCACTCCTACCTTTATAACAAGAAAACCCTGAATAAATGGAAAACCAGTGACTTCTTGCACCCATGTGAAAACTGAAACAACAGGAAAAACCTCAGGATCTGGCAGACATGTCAGACAGTCCAGGAAGACACAGCTGAGATCTGCTTAGGGAGAACAGAGGCCACTATAGTCATAAACTGGTAAAACCAATTAACTGGAAATTTTGAAAAACTGCTGGAGGATAAGCATGAACTATCAGAAGATTGAGTGACTCCTGGGGCCACAGTCATAGTGGAGTCCCCCACTTCACCTCTAGGAGCTCTCTGATAACTCTAGCAGGAGGAGGAGAAGAGTAATTACTGTGAAATAAAACCAACATCTTTCTTTCTTTCTTTCTTTCTTTCTTTCTTTCTTTCTTTCTTTCTTTCTTTCTTTCTTCTTTCTCTTTCTTTCTCTCTTTCTTTCTCTTTCTTTTTTTTGCTAGACAGCTCAAATCATTTATGGTTAAGCAAAGCTGACTGTCCTTGGGGCTCTAGGCCTGAGGAAAGCCTAGGGTGCATCCTCCTTGATGTGGGTCTTTCTGGGCCTGATGTTCACGCATTTCCAGACCTCAGCTGTGGTGTGGTCTGTTTTGGGGACTCTATGGAAGTGGAGCATGGTGATGCAGGGCAGACTGCACAGCACATACTGCCTGGACCCCTTGTCTTCCTCCAGGCCAGTGTCAAACTCTGGAGCCCAGGGAGGGCAGCTAGCTTGCTCACCTTCCCCAGTTGCTGGATGCTGTTGCTGTCTTCCATAATGAAGGCTATCTTAGGAAAAAGACTTTGCTTCAACCTTTCTCCAGGGAGAAAGAAGAAATTCCTCCTATTCTACCCTTCTCCAATGTTTCTGTCTCACCTCAGGGGAAAAACATAGCCAACAAAAGTGAAGACTTCAAGGAAATAGATGGGAACACCTCAGCCAGAGTAGGGAGTAGGAGCTGGTGTGGAAAAGCATCACCACTAGAGAAATGCATGTGAGGGTCACAGCTCTGAAACAGTGATCCACCACAAGACTGAAGCTCAATCATGAAGTTATAGATTGCTCCCTTCCTTACCACCACAACCACAGGACTCCAAGATAGTAACAGTGGGTTACTTCTAGAAGAAATGAAAGACACAAAGTCTCTGAGGAGGAGCAGATAGAAAAGATCAAAGGCAAGAGGAGACAAAAAGAAGAACACCAAAGGACTCTGAAGTCTCTGGTGTCTATAAACCACAGCAAACATATAGGTCATCTCCTAGGCATATTAATACAAATCCACAGACAAAAAGCATTTTTACCTCACTTCCAGTCACTTAATACAACATGATCATCTTTCAACAGCAAGAACAGCAAGTTATAAATCATGCTCAATTACCAGAAAAAAAAAATTCAACCTGTGGCTAAAGTGATAATTATATATAATAAAAACATTTTAAAGAGGAAAAAGTCACATGAAAACTATAAAAAAACCAAAGACAAAAGAAAATCCTAAAGAAGTCAGAGAAGAGAAAAACAAACATTACCCACAGAGAAACAAGGCAAGCATAGTGATGGCCACATGCAATCCCAACACTCTGGAACAAAGAAGAGAATTACAGTGGAACATGGTGGTACATGCTCCTGACTCCAGCTACATGGTGACTTCAAGGCCAGCCTGGACTACATAGTGAAACCCTGTATCAAAAAACAAAAACAAAAATGATAGTTTTCTCATTAGAAATCATACGAAGAAAAATAAATTGAAATACTTGAAGTGTTAAAAAGAAAAATACTACCAACTTGGAATTCTACATCTTCCAAAAGCAAGGAAGAAATAAAAGATTTTCTCTAACACACAGTGAGAGAATTCAATGTTAGTAGATCTCCCTTGCAAGAAATATCAACAGTTTTTCAAGCAGAAGAAAACACCCATAGGTCAAAAACTCGGATCTACATAAAGGAAAAACATCAGAGAAGAAATAAATGAAGACAAAGTAATATCTTATATTTTTCGTGCTCTTCACTGGTCTAAAAGATAAGTTTTATTGTGTATTTAAAGCAATAATTGTAACAGTGTATTAGGTGAGCATAATATACAAACCATCAATTGCTGTAGAAGTTTTTGACAAAAATTCAACACCCAGTCATGACAAAACCTTCAGTAAAGTAGGAATTAAGCAGAACTTTCCCATTTAATAGAGTATCTATAACAACTGACAGCTATTACCATACTTAACAGTAAAAGACAGGACTTTTTCCCTCTCAGATCAGAAACAAGACCAGGGTTTCCTTACTGACCACCCCTACTCAAGATTACACTGAAAGTCCTAAAATAAGAAAAAATAAAATAAAAAGTATATAGGTGTGAAAGAAAGAAATAATACTGTCTTTATTCACAGATAACATGATTGTTTATGTGGAAAAAACCCTAAGGAATCTATTAGAAAAACAAAAAATACAAGACTCCTGAAACTATTATGCAAATGCAACAAGGTCTCAAGACACAAATTCAATATACAAAAATCCATTGCTTCCCTATCTACTAACAATGAATAATTTGACTTTGAAATGTTTAAAACTACCATTTAAAATAGGAAAAAATTAAGTATTTTGATATAAATCTAACAAAATAAATACAGGGTCAATATGCAGTAAACTATAAAATATTAATTAAATATATGAAAGATCTAAATAAATAGAAAGTTAGTCCATTATCCTAAATTAAAAGATGCATTATTGTTAAGATTTTAGTCCCAATTTGATCTATAAACAGACTACAATCCCAATGAAAATCCCATCAAGCTATATCACGGATGTGGGTAAACTTGTCGGTTGCAAGTATGTATGATGCTATGAATTGAACTGTGTCCCTGAAAAATGTATATACTGAAGCCCTAACCCCCAGTATGACTGTATTTAGAGGCAGGTTTTTTGTGGAAATCAGGAGGTCAAATGAGGTCATAGAGGTAGTGGCCCTGATCTTATAAGATTACTATCCTATAATAAGAGATCTTCTTCTTAATACCATGGGAGGGAAAAACAAGGTAGAGCCCATCTGCAACCTAGAAAGAAAGTCCTCACCAGAATCTAACCATCCTGGCACTTTGACCTGGCCTCCAGAACTATGAGAAAATAAAGTTTTATTATCTAAACCACCAGTCTTCAATATTTTGTCATGGCAGCCTGAGCAGACTAATATATGTGGAAAAGCAAAAAAAGCCTAGAATAACCAACAAAATCCTGAAGGAAGAAGAGAACAAAGTTAGAAGACTTAGATGTCTAAAATGATTAATTTCTATTGTCAACTTAATTGTCTTGAGAGACACCTAGGAAACTAATAAAGCACACTTTGGGATGTGTTTTCGTGGGCCATGGGGGCATGACCTTGAGAAACATCCATCGCTAGCCTCTTCCTCGCTGGCTCTGTCCTCCGTCTCTGCTGCCCAGCCACCATAAGTTGAACAGCTTTCCTCTGCCATATCTTTCTGCCACATTCCTGCATGGGAGCCAGGTGACTATGGACAAAGACCTCTCCTTTAAATTGTAGGTATCATGTATTTTGTCCCAGCAATGTAAAACTAACAAATTACCTGAGTTTAAGATTTATTATAAAGCTTCGGTTAATCAACAGAGAGTAATACTGGTGAAAGAACAGACAAAAGATCAATGGAACAGAAGACAGTCCATGCAATGACTCACATCCATATAGGCAAATCATTTTCAATGGATAAATTATACTCTTTCAACATTTGCAAAATAAAAATCCAGACATAGACCTTACGTCTTACTCAAAACTCAAAGTGAATCACAGATGTATGCTACGATTGAATGCTTTTGTCTTCTCTGAAACTCATGTTGAAATATAATTTTCCAATGCAACAGTGTCGGGAGGTGGGGCCCATGGGAAGTGATCAGGTCAGGAGGGCTCCATCTTCATGAGTGGGTTAACACACTGTAGGTCTCGATGGATGAGTTTGCACTTTTCTTTCTTTGTCCTTCTTGTAGTAGTCTGTGTAACAACACAGCAGAGTAAAACAGGTCTAAATGTAAAACGCAAAACTTTAAAACTTCTAGAAGAGAGGAAAGGAGAAAATCTATATGATACTGGATTTGCTGATGAATAACGATTAGATACAGTACAAAAAGCACAATCAAAGAAAGAAAAAAATTGACACTTTAAAAAAAAAATTTAAAACCAAAGTCTCCTGTTCTGTGAAAGACATTGTGCAAAGAATGAAAACATAGGCCACGAATTTGGAGAAAAATATTTGCAAAGCATATCTGCTAAAAGACATATATGGGAAATATAAAAAGTGCTCTTCAAACTCAACAATAGGAAAACAAACAGCCCAATTAAAAATAAGCTCCAATGACCCAAGCTGGAACAATTTGAGCAAGAAAACAAATAATGCAATATTGGATTTTAAACTAAAGTACAAGATAAATATCCATAAATCCAGACTGATATAAATAAAGCAGGGATAAGAAACAAATCCCAATGCAGAGGATTCCAAATGATTTACATAGATATTGCACTTCAAGGAGGCGGCATGTAACTCCCCATTCCTTAAGTGTGTGCTCCACATAGTATTTCTTTTCAAAGAACACAGTTGGAAAGACAGAAGGCATGAGACGGAGCTCTTTCTACAAAAGAAGCCTGACAAACAGTGCCTCAGACGAAGAGTCACAGCCAGCATCCACAGCAGTTAAGTCATGTTGACACTGCCCATGGTTGATGTGATACGTTGAAAATGGCACCTTACCTCCATAGTTTTCCTTCCTCCAAAACCCCAGTACAACTCCAGTAAAGCTATGAGCGGAACGCCAGAAAAACATCTCAACCAAGAGCTAGTCTATAAAATATTTGACTGGAACTCCTCATAATTGTCAAAAGCCACACAAAACAAAGAAATTCTGAAAGTGTCACAGCCAAGAACAGCCTAAGGAAACATGATGGTTACATTCAATGTGGGATTGGAAATATGAGAAGAGAAAAAGGACTTCAGTTAAAAACTAAGGAAACCTAAATAGAACCCAAATAGTATAGATTTTTGTTTATATACACGTTAATATTGTTCCATGAATTGTGACAAATGTACCATATAAGGCAAGGTGTTAATAACTGGGCATAGCTGGGTTGGGAACTCTGCTATCTTAGCAACTGTTCTGTAAATCCGAATCTATTTTCCAATGTATTTTCCAATAGAAAATAGGAATGTATATATATGGAAACCACAGCAAAATTATTAATTTATATATTTAAATTTTTATTGTGACTTTCCTTGTTTTCTCCATCTCTTACAATCAGGAAACAGAGACTTGAAAAGCCAAGTGAAGGATCAGGGACACTTGAGTAGGTAGATGGCCCAGGTCTGTTGATTCAAGATTCAACAGTTTTCTTTTCCCTTGGGCTATCAAAGAGTTGAGTTTGTTTAGATGATCATGACACAAATGAAAGGTGAAATGGGGTTGAAGAAAGATCCATTTAGCAGGTCAGATTAAAAAGCAGTGCACCTGTGCAGCTACGTGCACATGTAATCCCAGCTACTTCCTAGGCTGAGGCAGGAAGATCTCAAGTTCCAACCCACCCTGGTAACTTGGGAAGGAGACCTTTTCTCAAAACAAAAACTAAAAAGGCTGAGGATGTATCAGATAATTAGGTGCTGCCCTTTCGAGCTGTGTGCCTTTCCTGGAATAGGCAGTGGATCTACCCTACAGCCTCCCCTGCCAGTACTGAGATGGTGCTCCTTCAATCACACACCTGATGATTGCCACTTGAGTGGCCTCTGCTTTCCATGTGTGTGGGACTCTCCTCTCCCCTCTCCAGCAAGCAGATTAGGTGAGGCCCTGGGTGCCTTATCCTGGGCTCCATGTCACATACCACTCCTGGCTGCCCGCAGCACGGCCACCTCTGAGACCGTTTCCTTCCTGTACTCAGTGCCTGCCCCCTCCAGTCTTCCACAAGTGTGGGGTCCTGTCTTTATCCTCAGCCAAGCGCTCCCTTTGTCCTCCCAGAGCAGCAGTGCACACAATAGGCTTTGTGCAAATCTCTGCACTCCCTGATTGCTCTCCATTCACCTCTTCCCTGGGTAGCTTGTCAGAGCCTTCTGAGTTGCAGAGCTTCTTTTTCTCTCTCTTCAGATTTAAAAATGCCCCTTCCTGGCTAGTTCTCTCTTTGGGGTTTAGCCAGGGTCTCTGTGAAAGAGTTTTATGATCTCATGCTGATATACTAACTTCCCCGTGTAGCTCCTGGGGCCTTAGCCTGCTGGGCCTGAAAGCCAGTCTTCTGGACCCTGTTTGCAGGGCAGGTTGCCCACAGGGTCAAGTGGGCTGCTCTCCCACCATGCCAGCTCCACCCCCCACCCCAGGCCAGCACTGGGCTTTCTTTGAAGAGTTGAGATAGGTCTGCTGGCTCCTTCCACTGCCCCTCCTAACAGGGTAGGTGGCCGCCCTTTCTTGCTGGCTGCTGGTCATTCCCGCCTTCTGCCTGACAGATCCCTTTCTTCTTTACGAGGCCTCATACTCATATGCTGTGTGAGCAGCCTTCTCACTGGGGCATCCCAAAGCGCTCACGCACCATGGCCTCTGTTCCCCAGATGCGTGTGTAACGCATGTGCAACACAGGTGGCTCCCACAACCACCTAGTAAGATCACGCAGCAGCTTTCTATGGCTCATTTCCCAAGGAAACTGGGTAAGCTCAGAACCTGGAAGCTGCTCCCTCCCGGCCACAGGTTGGGTGCAGGAGTACCCAGGATTGACTTCTGGTATCATTCGTTTTCCTCCTGCCTGCTCCAGCCCGTGGTGGGCCTCTTGCCACCAATACCACAAGGTATACCCATCGTCTATGAAGCCACTTAAGACTTGCCCTCCAGCGCTTCTTCCCTGGTCCAGCCCATTGCCCCCCAGCAGGGAGCACTGGAGGCAGGTCAGGATGTGGACTGCAGAACAGAAGAAAGGTCTTCTCCCGGCTGGTTCTGCCTAGTGCAGGGGTAGATGGGTGGAATGTAGATGCCCACACAGAGCCTCACGAGTCAAGGAAACCATGTTAACAAGCCTAGAACAGAACAGACATGACTACACATATAGCAAAGCTGAGTCCACTCCCAGGACACTGTCATGTCTGGGCTCCAGCAGCCACTCCATGTGAAGAAAATGTCCGCGTCATGCGGCCATCAGAGGCAGGGTTGTAGTTAGCCCACAGATCACAATGATAGGAATTGGAAACAAATGCCTCTGCCTCTGGCACACACAGTCCCTCACCAAAGTGCTGTTGGCAAGTACAGCACAGGCTGGATCTTAGCCTCCTCATCTGGGTACCCTTGTGTAGTGAACAAACCACACAACCTTACTAGGGAAACTAACTCATCATGAGCTACAAAATAGAGTGAGGCTAATCACTGATGTCCCAGTTCTACTGCTAGCACCCCCTCATCTAGAGCAGTGGCACGAGACCATGTGGCTAAGTCAGAGGACAATCAGAATAAAGCATCATGGTCACGACAGCAGACGGACAAAATCAGCAGTTCAGGTTTCTGCCATTTGCTACCTAAGTATGCTTAGGCAAGGATTTCAGCTCATTGGACTTCTGTCTCTACCTGTTAAATGAAGCCCATCGTGTATCCTTCTGATAGTTGCGACTGAATTAAAGGAGGTAATCCTGACATCTAAAATGTTGGGTCCATAATAAGAACTATTAATAATAGCTACTATTGAGTGATAGACACTTAAAATTGTTTCTCATGTTCTCTCCGTGATTCCATTCTCAGGCCTCAACTCGCCTTAGAGTGAGTTCCCCAGATAAACTCTGTATCTTACACTTACATAGAGATGCTGGTGGTTTGTTGAGGTAGCTCTACGACACTGCCCAGACAAACTAGATGCCTAAAAATAAAATACTGGTTATTTGTATAATCATCTATTTCATGAATTGGACTATATGTCCTCAATAAGAGGAAAAGGTCTTATTTGTCATTGTGTCATTGTGCCTGACCATTAAGGATGCTGAATTAAAGAGTGGGCATTAAACCTCAGTAAGCAGTGAAAGGACAAATCTGCATTAATGTAAATAAACTTATCAAACTTATCAGATTATTTATGGAGAACTAGTTTTGATTAAAGGAAAGGCAGAAGAGTTTGGGGATTGGTTTGGTTTAAAGAACTGGTAAATATATTCTAGATGGCTATAGTTAAGCTCTGCCAAAAGCATCTATGACTATTAGCTTTAATGAAAATATTAACCAACATTTTCAATGCTTCCCATATGCCTACAAAAGTACTTAGTATTCTTATGTATCCTACTTCTTTAGTCTTTATAAAGTACCTTATGAGGTATTTTAAAGATGAGTAAGCCCAACCACAGAAAGGTTAAGTAACCTGTTCAAGGTCACAGAGCTCGCAAGTGATGAGCTGAGATCTGAAACCAGTAGTTCAGAGGCAGAGGCCTTGCCTACAACTCTTTCTCTCTACCATCTCTTACTGGGGGTTTAAAACCATGGGAAAAACTAAACCTTCTAGCTTCACTTGCTTTTGGTCGCATCATTTTATATAACTTTAAAAATCACTAATTTTAGAGGTCCTGCACTGAGTGGTACGTGATTGGTCTCCGGCTAGTCTTGCTGTAGACCGCAGCCCTGTGATCCTGTCCTAGAAAATGACTCTACCACACTGAGGACACAGCTCTTCTTAACCACTCAAGGAATGTTTGTCCAAAACTAGAAGAACCAGGATGATTTATCTGAAACTTCCCTAATCTGTCCCCTCTCCCTGAGAGACACCAGGATAAAAGTGAGAGATTTTCAGGCTTTCTAGATGCATCATATGAGTATGTGCCAAATCAACAGATCACCAAATACCAGGCTTTGCAACATACCACTCTAGACCATCAGAGAGACGTTTCGAAGTCTACAGGCATCAATCATTTTCTTGGCTAACTGCTCCTTCCCTCCACTCTAGACTAAAGGTGAGAGGAGCTTGAAACTTACTGTGTCAAATTTTTTCTAGAGAAAACGGTCTTTCAGGACACCAGTCCATGGTCTTCCTCATCTTACTGGTTTACCACAGCTTCCTCAACAACTTCTCCTCCCTTCATTCACCGCTGTCAAGTGGTGAAAAATGAATGGATTTGAGTTCGTGATGGGGGCCTGACCATTCTCTAAATACAGCCAGAAAAATACTTCATAATAAGGCCCATAATTTTTTTACCTCTCAGAAATTATAAAAAACAGAAGATAAAAAATGGATAGAGGATAAATCATTACTTTTTGCCAATATTATAGTTGTAAGCATCAGAAAAACTAAACAACAAGATTACAAAAATTAATATATAAAATCAATAGCTTTTATAGAAACAACCACCTAGCAAAAAATATAATGAAAAAAAATCTCATTTAGAATTGTAATTCAAAAGAAAAACATCTAGAAAAAGCTTGACAAGCAATGTTCAAGATCAAATGAAGCAAATAATCATCTAAAAGAAAAGAAAATATTTAAGTAAGTAGAAAAGTAGTCCCTCTTCTTGAGTGGGGATTCCTTGTTACAATGTCTGTTTTCTTGTATTAATCTACAAATTTAAGTTGATTGATACCAATAGCAAGGACTTTTTTAAGCATAACACTAAATCCAGAAGGTATAACAAATCTGACAGCATAAAATTTTAAATGTCCTTATGACAAAGTTAAAAGCAAGCAATAAAGAAGAAAAAATATTGTAGAAATATGATGAAGAACTGATAAACAAATCAAATTTGAAAAACCAAAAAAACTAATAGAAAAAAATAGTGAAAAACATTACAAGGAAAAATGCAACTGACTTTTAACCATGTGAAAAGATATTTTGTTTTGCTCATATTTAAAGAAATGTAAATTAAAATCACAAAGAAACTTTTTTCCTACAAGTTTGGCATGGAGTAGTAAGTTTGATAATGCATTAAGCAGGGAAATAGGCACTCTACTACTCTATTCCTGGAAGTCCCAAACAGTTCAACCTTTTAGTATGGCAACTTGCCAATATCTATCAAAATTTTAAATTCCACTTTTAAAACTATACCTAATTATAAGTTGTACACACAGAGATGTCCACCACTTACATTAATTATGTAGCAGAAGAAAAAATCTGAATGCACAACAATAGGAAACTATAAATTCTGACACATACATAAAATGGAATGTAAATTAGCTATTAAGATAAATAAGTTACATCTATGTGTACTAATATAGAATAATTTCCAAAATGTTAAATACAAAAGGATAAATGTAGAGCAGTACTATAATGTGTTATAATTTATGTTTTTCAAAAATGTAAAGTAAAATATATATTTGTATTTACGGTACATTGGTATTTTTCAAGTTAGGTAACAACATGCTAGTACTTACAAAGTCAATTTAATGGATCGCAACAGATAATCACCAATGTTTGTATTTTCTTTTGGAATTTTCCCATTTTATTTCAATATTGATTAAATCACTTGATATCCATTTCATTGTATTTTTCTTCATTAGAGGTAAGTATTGTTTTGTGCAAATTTTGTCACAGTTACATAATTGCATAGTGAATTGTGATGGGAAATGTATTTATTGCTCTGGGATTGTTATGGTTTTTATCTAGGAGTCCCTCCAAGCCTCATGCAGTCATGGAGGCAGCTGAATCCAGCATTTGTGATTGGTTCATTGTCTAGTGCTGGGATTAGTGGTGAGTGCTGCACCCACCCAGGGGCAGAGCTGGCATACAATATAAGCAAGGGAAGGAGACATGTTTTCCCGCTCTCTTTTGCCCTTTCGCCCTTGCCACTTGTGGGCCACTGTGAACAGCTGCCTCTCAGCCCCGCTACCATGCCTTGGACTGAAACCTCCAAAAACTGTAAGAAATAAAACTTTCCTTCCTTCATATTGGGCATCAGATATTTTGCCTCAGCAACAAGAAAAAAGTAACCAAGACAAGGATATAGACAAAAATGTTTGGAAAACACTGGTAATAACTATCTTTGGAGAGATAAATAACAGTTCTTTGGGAATTAAAATAGGGTCATAAGTGGAAAGTAGATGATGATCTCATATCTTTGTATTATTTCCATTATCTATTCAAAAATAATTTTTTAAGAATTCAGAAGAGAATGAGGGAGGGGATTAATTAGAGGAATGGTGAAACTATGTTATGTTTAGATCTGCCAAAATTAAACCCATTAATTTGTGTAACCAATATACACTAATAAAAAATGTGTGGGAAACCACAAATAAAATAAAAAAGAGAATTATGTAAACTCTCAATCAGTTTTATATACTGTTACTAGTAAACTATTTTTTATTTTTCCATATCTTATTGCTTTGAAATTATCAGAATTATTTTCCACATAACTTTTTAAACAAATATTGTTTCATTAATCAAGTTTTAGTCATATCAGAAAAGCATTCGTTATTATTTCTGCCATTAGGAAGTTTCCTTTGCCATCATTTTAAACAAGCCTGGTTTTGTTGAATCCAGTTTTGCATATCTAATTTGTACCATGTGGATCCCTACCAATACACCATGAGTAGTTTTAGTTGCTGTCAGTTTTATTTTGTGTTGATTATCTCAACCACAGATATTCATTATGACTTGGCTAAAGTGTCTCATATCTAATCCATAAGAAAACTATAAACACTTTTCCTGACATATTCCAGGCTCACTCCATGGTCCAAGAGTGGTCTGCTGGATTCTGAAGCCAATTTGTGTGTGTGTGTCTTTCTGAACACTTCGAAAGATGTAAATTACTTCTCCAAGCCACAGCAAACAAAAGCAAACTGCTAATCACACGATATCAATAGCTCTCGATTTGATTAATATTACCAAAAGGCAGTGTTGGATACCTAACAAAGTACATTTGGACTCAAAATGATAAGATCAAAACTTTGAAGCAGGCATTGTGCTGAGGGCTTGGGTTACACAGATGAAAAGTCCAACTTCTTTCCTTCAAAATATGCATTGTCTTATGGAAAATCCAGATACATAAAAAAATTATGGTACTAAAATAAATAGTATAAATTACCATAAAGGAATTTTCTATGTTTGGAACCCTAAGAACAACAGTGAAGCTTTTGAAATGAACTAAGAGAATATGAATGTTGTATTTTGGGATTTGCAAGAACAGTTATATACACAACACAATTTATAGTATTATTTTATGATGGTCACCCAAAGAATCAAATACAAAAGAAACAATGCAGGAAATCTGTCCACACACTCAGACCCAAAGAATCCAGTTGAGGGCCTGGATCCCATGGCAACATTCTGCATGAGTACAGCTGAAGACCTAGAGCCCATGATAATGCACCCCATGAGTTTAACTGGAGGCCTAGAGCCCATGATAATATCTCATGCAAGTCTGTTTCATGGATCTGCACTGGGATGGCCCAAATGTCAGTGGTGGAAGCTAGAAAGTCTGTGCCAGCAGGATGAAGGATCTGTGCCAGTAGGCTGGGGGTTCTGCATTAGAGCCAACAAGTGACGCTCAAAATAAGGACCAGGGCTCCCCTGAAAAGTACCCCAGCCATCCTTAGCGACAACGAGGACCAAAACTCCTGACAATGAGAACAGCCGAGTTCATATCAGGAAGCCAGTGTGACAAGCTTCTCCTGGAGATTGAACAGTGTACCATCTTCTCCTCCAGAGCCAGGAAGCCGTAAAGTAAGGACCAGAGCTCCCCCAAAAGAACCGTAGCCAGTCTCAGCAATGACAAGGTCTCGAGTTCCTCTGACGATGAGAACAGCCAAGTTCATATCAGGAAAGAAGCCCGACAAGTTCCTCCATGAGAACCAACGGCAACAGGAGAACCAACAGCACCACAAAGAACCAACAACGCCATGGAGAACCAGCAACACTAAACTCTTCTTCTCCAATTCTCCTTTTTATTTTGGCAACAATTCTCAGGTGGGCCATCCACACTCAGCACCACGCTGATTCAGTTCAGCTAATATTGTAAGATGACCACCAGGTATCAATCCACCACAGTGAAGAACCAAGATCTGTCCTGCTGGGACCTTGTGTTCATTAATATGACCAGGTGTGCTAGAATGAGGGCAGGTAAACATGGTGGCACCAGAATAAAGAATTTGATCCCAGTGTCCAGAGAGTGCTAGGTAGGCAGTTAAAGTTATGTGGCCTTCCATCTATTTCTTTTCTAGCCCATTTGTCTCTCCTCTTCCACTATTGGGACCTATGTCTAGAAGCTGAGCCTTGATGTCCCCTATCTGACCTGCATCCATCCTTCCTGTCTACCTCTGTCAAGTCTGAGAAAAATGCTTTGGAACACCAAGTAACAGTAGTTTAGGGAGTTGAACTCCTAAGGGGACAAGGGACCATGAGAGGAGGCTGGTGACCCACAGTGCCTCAGGACTACAGTGTGCCCATCCTGAAAACCTTATTGAAATTCCACATTATTCTTCCTTCCTCCAGGGGAGCTTTAGTTGGCATGACTCTTAAACTATTTCACCTAAGTGAATTTATGCCCTTGGCAGATACTAATGCTAATCACAGCATTGATTCTAAGGTTGATTTAAATTCATTGTGTTGGACTTTGTTCAAAATGTGTTTTGTCTGTAAAGTTGCCATATTAATTTTCTTCATTGAACAGGATATTTGATGAGATAGTAATTGTTTTAAGCAGTCAGATCCCCACCCAGAAATGTCCCCTGTGGAGGCACATGACCTCTCCAGCCCTCTGGTTTGCCTCCTCTGAACTAATTTTGGTGCTGGTAGCCCATTTCCTGGACAAACTCAGAATGTTAGGGACCCAGATTGAGAGGGAAAGTGCACAGCAAATCCCTCTGCCTGGTCCCCTTCTTTGACTTGCCCCTAGGCCTTATTTTTCAGTCATAGGGAACTAAGGAGCCAGAGTGCTTACACCTCAGGCACTTGGTGGTCACAAAGCCAGTACATTCCCCTTCTCAGGTCACATCTGAAAAGAAAAGGCTGAGAAAGCAAACAACACTCTTGGCAAGGAGCTGATTTGCAGGCAGGAATTAATGCTTTGGAAGGTCGCATTATTGAATTGATTTTAAACAGATGTTTTGCTTCTCTTTAGTAATAAACTGTGGGCTCTTGAAGGGGGCAAGAAGAAATCACAGGAAAAGAAGAAATAAGAAACAAGAAAATCAACCTCAAAAAGTCTTCTTAGGTTATTGCTCTGGAAGGATCTTTAAAATTCTGTTTCAAATTGTCATGTCTCTGACAGTGCTATTGTGATAAATTGATGAATGTCTATTTATACCAAAACATAAAACATATGCATGGTTATTTAGAAGACAAATGCATTTTGACAGATATCTAATTTCATTCCACTGATAGGATGTATTTTGTCAGACTCTTCATTTAATTTGAGACACAATCACTTTTGGTTTCCAGTACCTTGCTACAGTGAAAATGCATTTTTCAGACCCTCCAGACCAATCCTAGCTCACAATAATGCCATAGAAACTTTCCCTAAAACCAAGAAAAATCATAAATATCTCCTATTACCCACTCACACAAGAAATGTTATCAAGTAAATACTTTGTGTACCCGACTCAGTAACAGGAAGATTTATTCAAGTTTTCAGCATATATTGTTGGCAAATTTCAGCCACCCAAGATGTATTAAATCACATAAGAGCATAAAAGAAAAGAGATCCAATTCCCTTAGTGTTTAATGAGCCCAAGATTACACTGGAAAAGTAGATCTAAGGTTGCACGAAGAAAGTTCTATTCTTCTATGATGTTTTTCAGTTCAAGAGTTACCTCCTGTAAATAAAAATCATTATTAATTGTATAAACACAGATTCCATTTTGACTTTCAGGATGTCACACTACTATACCTAGCATTTTGAGTCCTTTTATTTGCAATGTTACACAAACTGTACTACTTTCTTTTATGTGCAGTTTGCATGAGTAAATCATCAGGGAGTAAATTCTATCTTTAAATTAAAAAAAAAAAGGGTTGCTTCCTATAGGAAGAATTTCCTGACTCCTTCTAATAGACTTGTACTTTCCTCTTTATCTCTCATTATACCTACCTGTACCTTCATTAGATTCTTTTATCACTCTGCATTTTTATTGTTCTGGGAAAAAAACTTGGCTTTTCATT
>RJWT010002601.1:0-40178 GCA_004365215.1 Cuniculus paca | reverse complement strand
ACTATGTGTCAATATATAACCTGTTACCATAGATGTTCCCTATTGATTGTTCTAGTTTCTGTAGATAGCCCACCTTGATTGTTCTAGTTCCTGTAAATAGCCCACCTTGATTGTTCTGGTTCCGCAATGGAAAATGTGATCTTTTATGAAAAAAAAAAAAAAAAAAAAAGAGAGAGACCACCTCTCATTCTCAAACTGCTGGAGATAGCACAACTACCAAAACAGATTTAAAAAATGAAATGACAAGTAAATAAAGGAAATAACAAAACACTGGGCTATGAATGGGTGAGGCGAAAGTATGCAGGTCTTACGATGAAATATGTATATGGAAGTTGATGGGTTAGAAAAGAAGCAGGTAAATAGAGAAGGTTGAGTAATGACTGAAGCTGTATGATGGCTGTGTAAGTGAATAAGGAGGACAAGATGAGGGAGATATGGTTATTGTGTAGCTAATTTGGCCTGTGTATCTGCAAAGGTATTAGTAATGATCATAGTCTGTTTTGGAGGTTATGTTGTCTGTATTACAGCCCTACTCCTAAGTACTCTTGCTGAGGTTGTCTCTCCACCCCTCTTCCCTTGCACCTCCCCTTGCGGTTAGAGACTTTAAATCTTCCCCCCATCTTAAGCTCGGCGCACACTTCCTTACTCCTGCGTGAGGACGGATAGTGTTACCGCCGAGCTCAGCTAATAAAAGTGCTTCCTTTTTCTTTTTGGAGTCTGTTGCTTTTATTTTTGGATTGGATTTCTTGCCCTCCTAAATTGGGGTATTGAGCCCACCTCATATCTTGCTTAAATGGAGCCCCAATATATCCTGTGAGTGTAAATCATTTGTGTGATAAATAATATAAAAATTATTCTTTATTGTTTTAACATATGATCCATTTAAGATATATAGATAATAAGATATAATAAGATGTTTGGTTGATTTATTTTTAAAAGTTAAGGAAAAATATATAATCAAGCTCAGTAAGCTCAATGTTACTCAAAGGCACTAAAAATTAAATTCATATTGTTTACATATAAAAAAAAGACTTAAAAAAGTAAACCTTTTCTTCACCTAAGGAGAAAACTGGTTTGCTATCTTTCATACAGCTGACCCAAGCAGAGAATTTCTGTTTCATTATCTGCATAAAAGGAATTGCTACTTCTCGTATTATTATAAATGTAGGCTTTCCTTTTGTTGTTGTTTAGCATTTAGCATTTATGAAGGATGTTTAAAATAATTTTAGGTTACTTCAGCAGCTATTTATCAATGCATTTTATGCTTTTTTCTTAGCTATAATCTTAGTCATTTTAGTACATGAAGCCCTAATCTTCAAGTCTGTCAGTCCCATTTTGCATTACAAATCATTTGTAGTTTTATAACTGTCATTTCCAAGGACATCTGGAAAAGATGGATTTATGAAAGGTTACCATGCATTCTAAGAAGGCCAAGAATTAGCATGACTTTGTAAAGGTTCTTATAAATTGAGCTGCAGCCATCACTTACAATAAGGTGTTTTTTACTCTTGTCAAGTATCTTTATTTAAATATTAAGGGAGAGATAATGACCTTTGGCCTTGGAGATCACTGTGACATAGCAATGGTCCAATCTATTAACTGTCAATGGAGTACAGTAGTCTGACTCTCTCAAGGCCCCTATTTGTGGACAGTGTTATAATAACCCTTCCATTAGGCATCCCCAAGGCAAATAACCTCAGCTTTAACGGAGTCAGTTTAAAACTCCTTAGAGTAACATTAAGAGACTATCTGGTTTATGTCAGTTTAAGATCACCTTTTGTCTGCACAGGTTCAATTCTGTAAATTTTAAGTAGCCCCAGTTATTTAAGAATTATTTTATATATGCCTGCAGGTAAATATTAGACACATAGAATGTAGAAGTAATCCCCATCTATGTCTTTGATTTCTTAACCATTCTCTTTAGAGATTAACTAAATTTATATGAGCCTGAGAACTTTTTAAACATGACTCTTAATCTGTTTATATATCTTTTGGTGATAGAAATTTCCCAGAGTTGCTGCAGTGAAATGATATGAACAGGGATTGGAAAAATCAAATCCCCTAGCAGCACACATAAATATCGCAAAGGGAAGAGATAAGACAGTGTGCATAAGGAGGTGGGAATATTTCTCCATGCATGTGCTAGATGTAATGGTTACAAGACCCCAAATATTGGGTTTTCTCTGCTTACTCACCTTGATTTTGTCTGCTTCTTGTACTTTTTTAACCCCAAGAAAGTCATATGGTTATGCTCAGATGAGATGCTTGCATTTGAATCACAAATAATTTCTCTGATTTCTGAGTACTTAGGATCATTATTAAGCTCAGACTTGGGAAGAAAAGTGGATCTGAATTCAAAAGACCTCTTTATTCCATGAATCACCAAGGTCAAACTACCCTAAAGAGCTTTGGAAAATTACAGTTGTTATGCAGCCTCTAAAAATAGTCACTAAATGTATTAATACTTTGAGTGTTTGGTCAGGAAATTAAAGTAATGACTACTTTAAATTCAACTTTTGTGTTTGAGTGTCTGAACTCTCTATCAAAACTTCTTGATATAAATCTAAATTACATATTTCAAAAATTCATTGGCTACTATAGATTGTTTCTCATGTGCCACTTTAATTGTTTTTTTCCTTCATTTAATAGCAAGAGATTAATGACTTAATATGGAACCTTTATTTTTCAAACTTATGGAAAAGTCAACAAATATTACTAGAGTGCTCACAACGTGTACATACTTTTAAAATAAATGTATATATATTCAAATATTCTTTCCATACAATAAAATTTCAGGCATTTTTAAAAAACTAATATTAGACAAATAACATATATTTATTACTTGATATTATTTATTGATACCAAAACATTAAAATGTAAGTAATTGTTCATTGGATTAAGTTTTGTTCCATATTAGGTTAACTGCTATACAGGAAAAGAAAAGTGAAATGATATCATGGGCTAAAACACCAGTGCTCATAAACAATACTTAGCTTTTGATTTACAGTGAAATCACAATTCTCCATTTCTTGTTTCCTCTGCCTCTGACATTGTATGGGAGACCATAGGGCAATACATGCCCTACGACATAATAATATAAGATGTAATTTAAAGGATTCTATTGATGCTATAAATCTCGAGTAGTTCTGCTGAGGCAGTTTATGAATGGTAGTAAAACACTAAGACTGGATTATATCATTAAAATTATGTACCACATGCAGGTATTGTTATTTGTAATTAGAGGCAAAGGATTATAAAACATATATGGAGATGTCATTTTTCTTGGTATTTACAACTTTTTTTATGCAAGGAGATGTGCTTTTGGGAAGTAGACGAAATTCAGAATTGCAGAATATCTGTCATTCTAGAGGAAAGATTTGTGTGTTCAGAGAGTACACTGTAATAGTTAGAACAGATTCTGACAGGTCACACATAACCTAATTGGTAGAAGTACAAAAGGCCATTCCCTATGGGTTACCAGCACACTTGATAAAGTTTGCTAGTACTCTGTTAAACACATAACACTACAATGACTAACAATACGATGTTCTAAATATAAGTTGAAGAATGAAAAAGGTCAATCCGCTAGTGCTTTCTACAAGACAATTACAACTCTAATGGACTTAGTTTTCCACAGAACTGACTGGATTTTTTGCACACCTAGCCATTCTGAAACTCTGAAATGATCTGGACTTAAACTTCTCTGGGAGGATAAAATGAAACTGACAATTCTTCATCTATTCTGACCACCTCTTTGCTGATGAAGAGAAAGTCCTTCTCTTTGAACTGCACCCTTCTGTTATTGTGAGTAAATTGTTCTAAGGGTTGTATCTATGGAACTAAACCAGACAGCCTAGTTGAATGCTATGACAGTTGTTCCTTCTGTTATTTAATTTGTTTCCTCAAATAAAAATGAAATAATGTATAGTAGAATATTGCAAATAGTTTTAATTTAGGTGGGTGTTTGTGTTCTTCAGATTAATATCTCCCAAATGAGGTCAATCCTGATTAAAGCCTAAAATAAGTTCAGACTCTAGTAGTTGCTACTTTTCCTCCACACTGAGCCACAATAAAGATCAAACTTCCAACATCACTGTTAGTTTCCAAAAAGCAGTGCCCTAAAATAGGGCATTCCAGAATTATTTGTCTGAATTATTATCTATCAGAGCTATGTCTATCATTTTAGGTCTTTTAGGGTCATATTTATTTTTCTGCAGAAAGAAATTTTTTCCAATCTGAATGTGATACATATTGTTTTAAAGTGACTTACTGGGAGTAACTCTAGAATTGATTAATCTAAAGATTTAAAAATGCAAACATAATGAGCTGTGATAGTTTAAACGATAAAAATGACTTTCTGCTGGAGATTATACGGAAATTTCTGGGAGGGAGTACAATTTTAGCAGACCCATGAAGGTCAATGAACACATACAGAAATATGCTCATTCTAGAGGAGCTAAATGGAAGCATAAGAGCAGAGAGGAGAAATTCTGGGTGCATGAAAGAGAGGACTATGAGACATTGTCACTGTGAAGCACTTAGAAATAAAAAAATGTAGAAAAGAAAACAATTTTATACTATAGTTTCCTGGCCAAAAGTAATAAGTATTGATATTCTTGTATTTTAGTAGTTTTATGCACATAACTTAGGTAATTGTGTATCTTTTTTTTTTTTTTTTTGCGGCACCGGGGATTGTACTCACGATCTTGCGCTTGCCGGACAGGCGCTTAGACCGCTGAGCTAGATCCCCAGGCCTAACTTAGGTAATTGATAATCTACTGTATATATGATTATATATCTGCATGTTACTCATATACATTTATCATACATTCTTCACTTTTCAATCATTAGATAACTATTTTAAAGGCTACATATTTTTCATAGGCAGGATTACTTATTATTCCTATTTATTCCATCCTACCCTTTTCGTCCTGTTGTATGATATAATTTTCCTATCATCAACTCTATAGGAAAGCTATATTTTTCTTTAGATTTAGCTCTTGTGAGTAAAGTTGGATTTATACTTATACATAAAGTTTTCTTTGCACTTGGAATTGTTTTCTTAATACATATTAGAAATGAAATTGGTGTCAAATGTGCTAAATATTTGAAGTTTCTGATAGATAATGTGTTGTTTCTTAACAATAACTAGTTATACTTTCCAAGTCATGTGAAGAGTGTCATCTTAATATTTGTTTGCTTTTTACTCATACTTATATTTGTAACTACAGGAAAGATAGCATATCACTTAATCTTATTAATTATGATTTCTTTTTTACTTCCTTTCAATGAACTCCTCCCTACTTTTACCCTATTCATTTGCATGTGAGAATACTAGAATAATTACAATAGAAATAGTTAAAGAAAGACTTTTAATTTCTAAGCTATTTTTCTTAAGGAGTTATTTTACATTTTTTTCCAGAAGTAAAAATATTTGGAAAGGTAATCTATGTTGAAAGAAAAAAGATCTTTTCTAATATGAAGGATCAAGTCTAAAAATTAAAAGACACAAACAGCACAGTTAGGAAATTTCTCTTTTTATTCATCTTGCTTGGAGTTCACTGTGTTTTTGTGAGTTGATATCTTTTAAACAATTTAGCAGAATCTTGGCTCTTGTTTCTCCAAATATTTATTTGGCTCCATGTCTCTCTGTTCACGCCATATATAACTCCAATTGCACATATGTTGGTTCTTTTGAGTTTTCAAACTATCTTATGCATTGTATTATCAGATATTCCAATTGTTTTTATTCTCTCTGATTTCAGTTTAAATATTCTTCCCACTAACATGGTTTTAAGTTTGCTAACATTGAACTATGTATAGCAAGCTATTAGATCTATCTAACATGCTTCTAAAGTCAGATATTATAATTGCAATTTTTGTTCTTTTTTCTTTCTTTCTTTTTTCTATTTCTCTCTTTGTTTCTTTCTTCCTTCCTTCCTTTCTTTCCTTTTCTCTTTATTTGTTTATTTATTTATTTTCTTTTTTGAGACAGAGTCACTCTGTGTAGTTCAGTCTGGCCTTGAACTGGCTGCCCTGCAACTCATGGGGATCCTTCTGACTCAACCTCCCTAGTGCTGGGATTAGGTGTGTACCACCACAACCAGCTGTATTTGCAGCTTTTATTCAATATTTTCCAGTCTTATCCTTTATTGGAATTGTATCATTTCATCATTTTTTCTTTATTTTACTTTATTTTCTTTGAAGGAGGATTCATAATCATTTTGGAGCTATTGTTACTTTCAATATCTGGACTATCCCTAGATTTTCTCTGATTGATGTTTTAGAGAACTTCTTAATTATCAATAACATTTTACTATTTCTTTATGCGTATGGTGACACAGGGTTATATTCCCAAATTGTGTAAAATATATCAGAAGAATTTCAGATTATATCATTTTTCTATGACGACTGTGATGCTTACTTCTGGCAAGATGCTAAATTTTAGAGGGTAATTTCAAGCTGTTAAGTCTTGGTTTTAGGTTTTGTTGATGTGGGTCTGATGCAGCTTTGCTCTTACTCATAATACAGAGTCATCACAATATTAAGGGTATGTTTTTTATTCATACCCTCCTAGATTTTCTCAACTAAAAGGCAAAACTATTTGGTAAAGACTCTGCTTTAACTGGTCTGAAGTTTAATTTCTCTGTAGAACTCTGTGCTTTCTGAAATGTACACCCACATTTTTCATCTTCCTACAATTATTTTATGTGACCCTTCCCAATCTTGTCTTGTGCATGTTCACCATAGGCATTACCTTAGACCTGGGAGGAATTTTATGCAAATTTTGTTAAATAGCCTTATCTTCTGCGTACTCCTCTCTGATAACCTGCCTGCCAAATCCTATCTTCTAGGCAGCCCCAAGTTCTACGGCTTCCCAAACAGAGGCATTCATAACTTTCTACTTGGGTACTTGTTCCAATATTCCTGCATGTAAGAATCACAACTGAGCATTCTTCTTTCCAAAACTTATGACCCTCTCTTAGCTATCATTTAACCAGCAAACAGTTGTTTTATTTTGATGTTTTTACAGTGGGAGATGAGTATGACACCAGCTGCTCTATCATGTCGGGGACCAGGTGTCATGATATTGAATTAAAACTGAAAAGAAGAAAAATTTGAAATTTAACATTGTGATAGATGGTTTTTTGGTGAGTATAACTGACTTACTATCTAATTGGTAGAGTCTCATAGGGAAAATGTATTACAAAATGAAAAAATAATCTGCACAACTGAAATCAATAAATGATATTTTCAACCATGCTTCACATTTTTTGCAATTATTTGACAAACTTATTTTCACATTTGTAATTTTTTGAGTGAAGTATGTTTATGTTCATTCCTGGATATAATTTTGAAAAGTAAATCACAAGCTTTTGCCCAAGATAAGGTATGTGCAATTATTCTGGCTTCCAAATGAAATAATAGTATAGTTTTTTAAAAACAGAGTGGATTGAAGAAAAAAATGACTAGACAGATAATGGACATCTTCAGAAAGGGAAATAGTCATTCACGAGACACAAAATACAAATATAGAGAGCTTCATGATTGCTTCAGCTTGCTATTGGGACAGAATATAAGACCATGGTACAGAAAGTATCCCAGGTAGAATCCAAGAGATTCTTTAAATTAAGGAAGCGGAACTAAAAAACCTGGAGAGACAAAGTATTTTGAAACTGAAATTTTAACTCTTGAAAGTGAACCTCAGAGAGGGAAGATCTAGAGAGGGAAACAACAACCAGAGATGTCTTAAGAGTCTCCCAGGGTATTCAGCACATTACTAAACAGTATCTGTTCCTGAGGCAATTATGCAAAGCTTGGAAAAGAAACATTAGAAGAATTAAAGTGAAAACCCAAGGAACATACTTCTATAGAGGCTGGAAAGAGTGCCTATTCCAACCGGCCATGGTGAAAAAACCAAACTGAAACACAGCTTCACAAGATTTATACACAGTTGTGCAATGCTTAAGGTCTTGCCTTAGGGGTTGAGAATAATTAGCCTGATTAAGCCCTTTAGACTCCAAAAGACCATAGAACAAGACCCAAAAGGATCTCATTCCATTTGAGAGTAAAACATCCATACAAATGAGCTAAAAATTGAATCTTTCTCATTCGAACTTTCAGATGACTAGTCTTGAAAAGACTCACAAGTCAAAAGATATAACTAAGTATATCTGGATTTCTGACTTACAGAAACTTCAGAGTGATACACGCTGCTGCTTTAAGTGATTAAATTCTTTCAACAATAGATAACTAATTCAGAAAATAATTTTTATAGCCTGATAAAGGGTACTTATGAAATACCTACAGCGGACATAATTTAATGGTAAAATACTGAATGCTTTCTTCCCAAAGATCATAAACAGATAAGAATGTGTGCTCTAGTTACTTTTGTTTAATTTGTACTGTGGTTCCAGCCAATGAAATAGGAAGCAGAAGAAATAAAAGGCTTCCACATTAAAAAGGAATAGATGAAAATGTCTTTATTCATAGACAACATGATTGTGTATGTAGAAAATTTGAGAAATAAACTATTGGGACTAATACATGAGATTAGCAAGATTGCACATTACAATATACATTCATAAAAATTAATCATATTTGTATACGCTGAAAGGGAAAAATTAGAAGTTGAAATGAAAAATAGCACTCACAGTAACACTAAAAATATGAAATATTTAGGGACAAGATAGAAATATATAAAATTTATACTTCAAAAACTAATAAACTGACAGAAATAGAAAAGAATGTAAATATAGAGATATATAGTATTATCATGAAATTGAAGAGAATATAAATATAGAGATACACAGTATTATTATGAATTGGAAGGCTCAATATTGTTAAAATAACATTTTTCTTCCCAATTGATTGATCAAATCCAAACAATCTCAATTACAATCATAGTTTGTCTATTTGCAAAAATCAACAGGCTGATTCTGAAATTCAAATGGAACTGTGAAGGAACTTGTAAAAGATAGAACAAAGTCTAGAACTTTTATTATAGGCTTTCAAGATTTGTATAATGTTGTGGCAATCAAGTTTGTGTAATATTTACACATTAGTCAAAGTGATCAGTAAATAAAATAGACAGTCCAGTAATATACCAACAAATACATGGACAGTTTCACTAAAAATGTAGAGGTATTTCTCTGGAGAAAAGATAATCTTCAATAAATGGTACTTGAAAATTGGATATTCAAATACATAATAAAAAGAAGAAAATACTTCACTAAAGATATATAGTCCTCCTCCCTCTATACACACACACACACACACACGCGCGTGTGCACACACACACAGATTGAACCTCCTTAACTTGATTAAAAAAACATTATGTACTATGAACATGTACTAACAAAATTAAAAGTTGAAAAAAGCCATCTATTAAGAATTTAGAACAACTTCATACTTATTTGTAAAATGTATAGTCTCATAAAATAAACAATATTCTTTTTTATAAACAATTAACTTGTACTCAAATCAATTGCATTACTCCAAGAAAAAATTCCTTTGCCTCGATATAAACAAGAAACATTTTTTTTCTTTAGCACTATAATTAACATTGCAGTCATTTTTTTGCTAGTTATATCTACCCCTCTGAGAGCTGTAAAACAACTTAATCAATAAAGACTCAACCAGAGGCTGGGGATCTAGTTCAGTGGCCTAAGCGCCTGCCTGGCAAGCGCAAGGTTGTGAGTTCAATCCCCAGTGCCAAAAAAATAAAAAAAATAAAGACTCAACCAAAGTTATAAACATTTTATATAGTGAAGATATAAGTAATTTTTATATATTTCAGTTTATATATTTTGACTAAAAAATCATATTGCAACATATTTTAGAAGTTTGAAAGATTATGTATAATGGTCTGACTTATTTATAAAATTATGTCTATTATTTTATATATTTAGACTATTAGCTACTTCTTTGAAAAGTATTATATTTTTAAGATAAAAGAAATACTTTATTTAAAAATTAAGCTTACAGAAACATTCACCTTAAACAGCCCAGAAAACACTCAGTTAGAAACTCCTCCTCATGAGCCTTGGCGACTTCAAAATTTTGTATGACCCCGTGTTTATTCATAAGTATATGTGGTCCATCTTCTACATTAATAAGTTCATTAAGAATAGAAATTAAAGAACTTATACTTCTGTCTACCCACTGGAAGAATATAAAATACTAGACAACAAGATAGGATTATCAGTAGATGTTTGATAAATAAATGGTAGAATAGAAGAAGTCACGTTTTTCCAGTGATCTGTACATTCTTTAGACATAGGTTATTTCCATTAATAAGAAAAAGAATACAATTACATTAAGGGGGATGCAAAAAATAATTGCAAACAAATTCTGCTCCATTAAAAATGGAAAAGAAAACTGTTTCTCCAACATCTAAATTTCCTCATGCACAGATCTGAAGCCGAAAGAATTTAAACATCCACACGTGGAAGTGACGCTCTGTGGCTCTGGAGATGACGATGGCTCACACACAGAGCAAAGTCTATTAGAAGAAATCCTTCCTTAGGCCTGGAATAGCCAATAGCAGACTTCCATTTGCAAGTGGAAATTCTCACCAAACTGGATGAAACATGGATTTTTTTTTTAATCATGGAACTTATGTTAGCTGAGACAAAAGGTAGGTCAGGATTTTTATATGATTCAATTAGAGCTCTAATCCTGTTCCTCAGGAATTCTCTAAGTCCCCGATCCCAAGTACATCAGTTCTTTCTTCAGGCTGACTTTCCTCCAGATGAGAAGATGGTTGCCAGTATTTATTGCTCCTACATACTGCTTTGTTCATAAAGATCAGTCACTTCAAAACAGCATTAAACAAAATTTGTGAGGTTCCTGAGGATTGAGCCACCCTTGAACCAATAATGTTGCCAAGAAAAATTCACAAACCAGTTGTTTGTTGTATACCTTGGCTATCTGATTCAATCCACATGGACAATAGCCCCACAAGAACTCAGACCTACCTGGTATCAGTCCTACCAAGCAGGACGGTTGCTGCCTAGGGGGGAAGGGATGTGGATGACGGCTTCTATCTATCCTGTTGAAGAAGGCCTGAAATCCTTCCGTCAACATTCTATTATTTAAAATATGCTTTGGTTATGTTTATAATAAAAATAAGTTTTAATGTTCTTAACTTGTATCTGTCTAGACAGTATTTGGAGGATTAAGGTATTTGATACGTAGAAATAACTGACTTAAGGAATATCCTGGGCTCAGGGAACTCACCACACTACTTCAATTACTGATAAATCATTTGCTTGTAGTAAAAGATCATATTAAGAAGCTTGCTTATATTCTAACTGGTAATAATGTAATGTGTTAACTTTCTGATACTGTAACTAAAACACCTGAGATAATTAACTTAGAAAAGAAAGATGCATTTTGGTTCAGAGCTTTGTATGCTTGTCCATGATCATTCAGCCCCATTGCTCTAGAGTCTGCAGCAAGGAAGCATAACAGCAGGGAACATGTAGAGGAGCAAAGCCTTATCTGATGGTAGAAATGAAAAAGAGTTAAAGAAATAGATGGGGAGTTCCACAATCTCCTTCTAGGTCATACAGTCAATAGCCTAAAACCTCTCACTGGGCCCCACTTAAACGTTCCCCCACCTCCTAAAAATGTCAAGCTAGGCGACGTTATAGTTTAGATCTAAAATGTCCCCCAAATGTCTCATGTGTTTGGAAGATGATTGGATTGGGAATACTGTATTCATCAGTGGATTCATCTCTCAGTGAGTTCATGGCTTAATGTCCTGTTAGGCGGAAGGTCGGGTAGGAGGAAGGTCTCTAAGGACAAGACCTAGAAGGAAATATTTTTATCCCCAGCTCTTCCTTTCTTTTCTCTACTTCTTGACTTTTTCATGGTAAGCAGCTTTCCTGCATTATGCCCTTTCACCATGTAAATTCTGCCACGGAACCAGCTGACCATGGACTGAAACCAGAAGCAAAAATAAACTTCTTTAAGGTGTGGGTACAGGGTATTTTGTCCCTGTAAGAGGAAAGTGACTAAGACAAGGACTAACCCTTTATCATATGGGCCTTGGGAGACATACCATATGCAAAAGACAGGACCTAATACTGGCAAAATTAAGAAATCAATAGCTTAATATTACCAGGCACCATGGCTGTAATTCTAGCCTACAAGTAAATCCAACCCACATGTCCAATCATGTGACAAGTTTGAAGAACAACCTATCACAAGAAGACATCTAAGTGATACCTGCATAACTTAAACACTACCTTTCTCTTTCCCCACACCTCCTACTGTATTCTTCCACTTTCACTAGAACACATCACACTGGGTTTCTTGCTATTCCTCAGACAAACTAAGTTGCATCCACATCGAATCCCTTTTAGCATTTACTCTCCTTTCCCTAGTATGGTCCTTGCATGCCTTGCATTTAATAGTTTTGTGATCTTGGCTCCAGTGTCACCTAATATGTGATGCATTCCCTAATCATCTTAAAAAGTTATCTTCACTGTCACCACAGTGTTTCATTTCATCCTTCTTTCTTACTAATTTCTGCTGTATACTAATTATTATGTGTTGATTGCCTATCTCATCTATTTAAAGGTAAGCTAAATGAAAGCCTAGTCTTGATCTTATTTATGACTGTGCTCCTGTATGTATATATACCTACCACAGAGTACAGACACCACCTTTTGTGGTGAAAAGTACAAATAATTTAGAGTTAGCAGCTGTAATCCAATTATGTAACCTAAGGTTTTTATCACTTTTATGCTGAAATTTTGGGTAATTTTGCTATATAAATGGGCTATTATATGGGAAAACACCTTGAAATTATACAGTTCTATGCACTTTAAATTATTTCTGTAATAAGGAAATTGCTTGATAGGTAGATGAGTGGACAGATACAAACAAATGGGAGGGTATGTTGGGGTGTGTAATAGAAACTATGGTAATAACATCTCACCAAATAGTGACCCCTAAAAATTGAACAAATAAAACTTTGTTACTAACAGCAATCATGTAAAATAAGTCATCTTCAATTAGTTATAGCTAATATTCACTGGGTGTTAAACACTGTACAAAAGATTGTGCTAAATTCTTCATGTACCTATGTTGCTTAAACCTGCCTGAAAACTAAACACATAATTATAAAGTCTGCTCACATTTTACATATGAAGAGACTCATGCACAGAAAGACATAATGAATCTTTAAGGTCATGCAGCCCTTAAATTGCAGAGTAGAAATTTGACTAAAGAGACTGTGGGACTCTCAAATACTACATACTACCTCAGAATCAATATGTATGTCTCCTAAGAATTCATCACAGGAGACCTCTTCCATTTCCTTACCCACTAAATGGTTATGATCTGTCTGGAAGTATGTGAAGTCTTACAAAAACTACAGCGTAAATTTAAATAAAAACTAATATTATACCAAAAGATACCTTGCTATTAATCCAGCTCAGAATACTCCCAATTACTTCAAACACACTCAGTTTTTGCTACATTCCACAGACATTCTGGAAGTCTTCTCTGGTCTTTACGAGATATGATCTACAAAACCACGAATGCCATTGCCCTGAGCTGTCAAGTGGAAAGGCAGCTTTGTGACAACATTAGTTTGTCCTCACCCACCTTATTTACTACACTTGGCAACATGTAGCTTCTGCCCCTCCCAAGATCAAAATATCTGTGAAAGACAAGCATTTTGATTCAACTCTGGACACAGAGACAGCCGGAACAATGCAGCTGAAAATAGTCATTAAGTGAGTAGTTTACTCAAAATAGTTACTGAAAACAAATGGAACAGAGCAGAATAATACAATTTCAAAATCAGAGAGTTACTCAAAATCTCAAGCTTCCTCCTTTCCTCTTCTGCATAATTAATAAAACCAGAATGGATATTTTTATCTTGACTCCTTCTCTTTTGCATTGTATTTTTCCTCCACTATGTTAAGTAATACAGAATACAGAGTCAGGTAAGGCTAAAGATACATTGTATCCACTGCCCACCCATCTAGTGAAGATATAATCTATGTGTTACCCACCAATGCAATGATAGAATTTAAGCACCAGCTGCCAGATATATCCAGAAAAGTCTATAATGATAATAACCATTGACCGGAGTGGTAAAAGAAATCCATAAAAACAGGAAGATCATGTGTGACCTTGTTAGACTAAAGAACAGAAGAACAGGTAAAGACTGACTTTATTGAGTTGGGGAACTGCATGGAAAGATTACCCAACTACATTTCAAATATGCTTTTTATATTTACTGTTAAATAAATAGAAATTTAGTGCCAGAATGAATAATGTCTCAGGCATCTCTTTTCTGTTGCTAGAAATATTATAATGGGTTTTAGATGACTACATATTGCTTCTAACAGTGTTAGAGTGACTGCAAATCTTGACTTAGAAACTCTCTTGTTCCCTATAATTACATGAAATAAATATCTTTTAAGAGATAACCATAAAAATTCAAGCACTTTTTCTCTACATATACACACAAAATTACTTTTCACTTATGTAAGCAAATAAATTATAATTCTGATGAAAGTATCGTTTGCACAATTAATTTTTTCTGAACATAGCTCTTATTATATTATAATGCTTGAATGATTCATATGCAGCATTTCCCATCCACTTTTCCTGGCCTGTAAAACTTTTTAACAAAATTTTAGCATTTGCAGTCACCAGATGTTTTGACATAAGGAGAAGCAGTATGTAAATTTAATCCATGCTAGGAACAATAGCCCGCAGGCACCTTTTTCTTATTATGTGAATCATATACTTAACCACAATGTGGTCTATTTTTTCAAAATCTTCGTGTTCTAAATGTTGTAATTTTGTCTTATGGTTACCAATTAATGACACTGATAACTATTTAACATGATAGGTGTCCATGATGTGGCCAATCAACCTCATTGTATTTTACAACTTACCCACCACAGAGTGAGAACTGAGCAAGTGGTAATAACAACCACAGCTTTCTATGTTTTTGTCTTTCTTTTGGAAGTCGATAAAATCATTGTGCATATTACATTTTAATGTTTTGTCACTCCAAATATCACAAGTATCACATATTTTTGTGAAAATTATTAAAACATATTACAGCTTTCTTCATTTTTTGACTTCACTCAGAATGAGTTAGGTGTGTGTGTGTTTTTCCATAGAAGAGATGTGACGATACCTTCAAACGTTTCTTTCATGTATGATCTAATAAAGAATAATATAAAAATGATATACTATTATGTGCAGAATCATTTCAAATATAGAGACTAGACAACTTTTTATAAGCTACCACATGCTTACACATATACATGTACATACACATCTACGTACAATAAACAATCAGGTGCAAAATCCATTCAATCATTCATCAGGTATTTAAAAATCTTGACTTATTTTATTTATATTAGATTGGCTATTCCATTCACATAGAAATTATAATGATCAGTATTATTATCATTGATGATGTTTTGCAATATCTATTCATGTGGCATTTGTTTTGTAAAAAGCAATGAACCTGTATTTAAACATAGAATACTACTGTTTATAATTACCTCAGAGCAGTTTTGTTTTATTATGTTTAAAGCAGGTATGTAAAAACATATCCATAATCATGGTATTAAATATTAGAAAATCGTAGCACAGCTGAAATTCTTATTAATTCCATTATCAAGGGATAAACCTAGTCACTACCAATTAGCAGCTTTAAACGGTTTTACATTCTAGAATGCAGTGTTCTATTTATCCTAGAATGTCTGGGGAACATCCAAGTATATTAAAAGATGTTTCAGAGTTTCTTAGTGATCTCGCTGCTACTATTATGCCTGTTAGCAATCTTGCAACATTTTGATAAATATTTTCCATAAATCAAAGCCAAAAAAGCATGGAGAAGCAGATGGCAGGAGACCGTATTAGAGAATGTAACAATTACTTTCAATAACAGAGAAATATTGGATCATCATTTTCAGCATGGGCTATGTAGTGAACACTTGTCAGTTATGAAATCTCATGTCTTTTAAGTATCCTTTCAGATGATAAATTCACACTATGTATTTTTAGTGCAGTCTATATACAAAGGCAAACTAGTATATTAAAACACTGAATAATTACAGTGTTTCATGTAATACATACAAAGCAAATATGGGTGCACTTTAAAAGTACTTGTACAAAGATTCATGTATGTATTAAAATACATCAATATTCATTTTCTTAGAAAATAAGACACATTACTTTGCTATTAAAAATGAAAAATAGCAATAATTACAAATTCCAGGGTCCTGTTATATTAACAATGTTTTCCTCCTCTAACCAACATTAGATTAAAATTATAGGAATGTTACTTCAAAAATTCATATATATATAATAAGCTGTTAAAGTCAAAGATTTTTAACTATATTGTTATTAAGATTAAATAGCAGAATTAATTTTAGCTTGGCATGCCATAAGTAACTGCTATGCTTCTAGGTAAGATTCTTGAATTTTAGCTTCCCTTCAAACCTTAGTAGTCGTAGAAAATAATATAAAGTGTAACTTACTAGTTATGTGATCACTTCAGCAAAATAATAGTCTCCCCCTTCTTTTTTATATTTTATTTTTTATATATAACAACAAGCATTAAGTAACACACAAAATTTATTTCTGTGGAAAAATACAGGATTATTGAAATAAAAATGGTAGTGCAGGAACAGTAGAGGTAGTCTTGCAAACTTAAAAGTCTTTAATTATTTTCTTTAAGTCCACTACATGATGTAGGGAGAAGACATTTTAAAGAGGATTTCATCAGTAGAAAACCATAAAAATCATCTAATTATATAGAAATACACATATAAATCCCTTACAACAAGATAAAAAGTTCCCTTTTATATATAAGGCAGTAGACAGTATTATTTTATCTTCAAATAGGTGGGGAAGTCTTCCTGGAGAAGACTTTTAAAAATCAAAATAATTATTTTCTGATGTTAGGATATACTCAAGTTCTCTGTAGTATGCACAGGGAAAAATATGGCACAGAAAATTTTGAAGAACACTATTTTCATCAATTTTTGAATAGCTTTTTTGTTTTCAAATTAAAAATCATACAAATAAAAAAATTCTTGTGTATCAATGAATAATGATGACAAGGGTCATGATACATTAGATCATAAGCACTCCAAATATGTTTAGCATATATTAAATACATGTGATTGAAATATTCATACACTTAATGTACACTAACTCAAATTAACATCTTATACTTGTCAGTACGCAGGGCACTGGAGGGGCGAATGATGTAATTTCATGTAGCACATGTAGACTGTGCCATTATCAATACTGAAGTAAAATCCATTCCTTTGAGTGTTTCCAAACTACCCAGATGGTTGACCTAGTGCTGATACCTCAGCAAAATGATGAACTGATTCTAGTTTCAATCCACATATCATAAGACCAGCAAATATCCCTCTAGAGACATCATAGAAACCACTGATGAGTTCCTTCAAATTCTTCTATTTTGAGATACATAGTACATTATTGTTAATTATGTTCACCCTGCTTTAAATATTGTATGTCAATAGAAAAGAAAAAACAGTGTACCATTTACTTATGACTTACGATTATTTAAATCCCACAGTATTAGGTCAATAAAAAGTATTTTCATGATAAAGTATAAGAAAATTCTAATGTCACCCAGTCTAGCAATACCAAAAAAAAATCTTTTTAAAATTTGTGAAATCTAAATTTTCTCCTAACACGATGGTAAATTAGACAAAATCAAGAAATTTGCTATACCTATTTTAAGTAAGAACTATGAAGTATTTTGTGTACAGTCATGTGTGTAGAAAATAATAAGTTAAAAAAGGAGAGGAAGGTTATTTTTGAAAGTCCCAAGCTCATCTGGCTATTATTCATAGCTTTTTTTTAACCTGTATGTAGAGATGGTCACTGACATGACAATAAACTGAGGAAATATAATCTTGTATATATGTTCTCCAACTGAAATCAGAAAAATTTGAGAAGAAAAGATACTAAAATAATCTTTGTTATTTTAAAATAACCAGGAGTTGAAAAAGGCTAATTAATTCAAATCCACAAAAAGGTAATCAAAGTTTTATGATAGAAAAAAGTGTTAAATGGGACATTATCTTGAGAAAGTAGCTAAAATAAAAATTTTATTATTTTAATAAAATAAATTATACTAATTACAATTATGCACTAATTCTTTGAACAAGGGCTTCATTAATTGTATTATAGTCCCATGATAATTGGTGTTTTTGTGACAAAATTGTTTGATATACTATTTGATTCTCTTTTTATGTCTCATTTCTGTAAAAATATTCCATATATTTATCAGTTTTCCTAAGGGTCTCTCTTGATTCTTACTGAAATAATTTTCTTTGAATTTACATTGTTTTTATTCTGAAATGTATTTGCATGTTTCAAAAATGTTATTATCAGATGTATACAACATTTAGCAAGCAGAGAGAACTAACTCATAACTGTGTAACGCACAGAAGGCACGGTTTTTTGATTGAGGAGTGGATGTTCCAAAGTGGACTCCTTTATCAGTGAACAATGTTTTAGTAAATAATTTACATGTGAAGGATAGAGTTGGGATGAAAATATAATAATCTAGTATTTGATATGCTTTTACTTTTCTATCCAGTCTCAACACTATTAGGATTAGATAATGCCATTCAGATAAATACGGCTCTTCTTTTCTCAATATATATGTCATTAAATGGACATCCATCTTCAAGGGTCTCCAAAACTTGTTGCCGATTTTATTTTCTAGAACTCTTCAGCAGGCATTATGCGTTGGGGGATCAAATCTTTTTCATTAGTGTCTTATGAAGGTACCTCCCTAACTTATCATTTTGATCATTTGACTGATATTGTTCTTCTATATTACTTCCCTTTCACCCAATTGAAGCCTTCAAAAGACAGGTTGAGTTCTGCTTTTTTCCTAGATTTGGGCATTCATTTTCATTGTTGATGCACTTATGCCACTTTATGGCTTATGCTTACACTATAATTCTATATGTTTTCTACCCTTTTTTGTTGTTTCTCATGTAGCCCTGTTAAGCACATCCCTGCTGAGAAGTAAAATCATATCTTTCTCATCTGTTCAATATTTTCAAAGCTCTACTGCAGTTCTAAGTATCCCTTCATAAGTAGTGATTGATTAAAAGATCATCTATTGAGGTGCAGCACACAGCAACGTGTTTGGTAACTTAATTTGCAAACCAAAACAAGCTCAAAAAGTCTGAGTATTACAGATGTATTTGGAATAAATAGCAACTAAGCAACCAAAGATTATAGGTTACCCTAAATACTTAAGGGAATAGAACTTTATCCTCCATTCTAGGCTGAATAAAACACAGTTTTTGTTTTATTATTTTTGTTGGTTTTCAATCCATTTTTCAACATTTTGTCAATTTAGAACAAAACTGTATCAACAACTAGTCTGTATCCAATATTGGATAGGACAAGAAATGTTAAATACCAGACAGATTTTCCTAGTGAATGGACATTCTATATTTTATTTACCAAAAGTGATTATCTGACAGAATGTGATTTCTACTGACTAGATAATCAGAATAATGAAAAATAGAAGAATAAATATTGCCCACACTGTATTCTTATGTCTGGGTGTAGTTTTTGTAAAATGATAAATATAGACCATGTTCTGGAAGAAATTTTTCTTGCTCATTATTCTGAAAAGCATATATAGAGATAAATATGCAAGGATACATTTAGAATTAGTATAAGTAATCTGACTAAAAGAATTAGAACCTGATTTTAATAACCAAAGCTTTTATAAGTTTTCTGTGTTCTATTGTAAAAAAGCCTGTTTATGATAAATTCATATTTCAATTACAAGTGACAAATAATCTAATTTCTAATTATTTCCTCTATAAGGCTTGAATTTTGGATATGTCCACCAAACAAAGGAAAAAGACAATGACCATCATATCTGTCAATTTTGATTCTTTAAAATCTCATATTGTAGGAGGTGAATAGAAAAATACAAACATTAATGACTAAGAAAAGCATTGCATATTTCAGTCAGCTTACTCTTACAGGCTGTTCCACTAGTGAGTTATCACATTTCTTCATTAGAAACTTCAATATGGAGATATTTCCTATGCTGCCTTTCCAGAAAAATGAAATGTAAGTAGACATGGACTTTGTAGAAAAAGAGGAAAGCATCAAACTTAGTCCTCAATAATTCCTGAATACCATTTTTCTTCTTTCTGCAAGTTCTTCTGTTGATTCTAATGAGCTTTTGTGGACAACACAGTCTTGTAAGGAAAACTAAGCCAAAGCAATATATGAAACAGAGTGTAGTTGAGTAGCACCAGCATTGCATTGCTTCTTTGTTGACAAATTGAGCCTTTTATATCTTATAGCTCATCACCATCCTCTGAGCTAAAGCTACTTCTTCTACTGCTGGATTTAGAAACTGCAGGGGAAGCAGCAGATAGCAGTGGATCTGTTCCAAACGGGGATACCGTGTCATTCAGCAGCATGCCATCCAATCTTTGCTCCTCTTTCAAAGCAGCGCTAAATGATAAATCTGTGAAGTGTGACAGAGGATCAGAGAAGGCCATAGCTTGATCACAGAGCTTGGGGCTTGGTCCCTGAGATGGAGTCAGCTGTCGGCAATAGTCTACAGAATTCTGCTCAGGAGTTTGATGTTTAGTGTGGTGGACACCTAAATCAACCGTGCCAAGGGAAGCCAGGGATGGTAGACCATGGGCACGAGCCTGTATTTCTAGTTCCTGCAATTTCAAACAAAAATCATTAAACAATGCCTTTGAAAGTGGACATAACTTGAGAAATAAACCAGAAGTAGAACCAAAATATTAAAAGTGTTCAATGTGAATAGTAGTACAAAATATAAGTATTCTTTGCCGATTATGGAATCTGGTGCTCAGAGTAACTCAAGAGAAAATTACCCAGAATTTAATAAATTCTCTTCTTATTGTTCTGTAAAAGAATTCATGACATAATACTGTTCTATAATGGCTCGAACTATAGTATAGCCATTTTGAAATAGTGGAAAATCTTCCATTTATTTTTCCTGATAATTTCTCACCATAATTCTGAATTGTTTTATGGAAACAGAGCAAATGCTTTACCTGGCTATGAGCATTCTCACATTAAAAAAAGAGACTAATAAAAGCCCACACTTTGATATTTTGTGTTGATTGAATAGATGAGAAGTGACTTAATATAAACTGGTACAATATGCCTCCAGCAATGAAATCCATAGAAATATAACTAAACAAATGAAAGAGGGAAGCCAGAATGGAGAATTAGTGTCCAGTATTATCTAGAGAAACAAATATTCTTAATACTGGGGTTTTAGGGGAGGCTAGATAATATTGTGTGTATTCAAACTCTATTTCTGCACTTTTAACTAGTTCTTGTCTGTCATTATATGTATATTTTAAATCATCCTGATCCTTAATGTCTAATAAAACCTAATTGAAATGACCCAACTAGTGAACTTTTAAAAGGCAATAGAATTATCTTTCAGTGAAAAAATTAATCGTTAGTATGAAAAAAAAATTGTACCAATGAATAAAACTACTGACAAGTAAGTCATATGTTAGCTACCCAGTCCATGGGCAACGTTCTCATAAAAACCTGAATCCGGAGCAGAAGTCGCCTGTTGGCCTGCTCTAATGTCTTCTGCCTGTGTTCTAACTCTCGGGCTCGCCGCTGTTCTTTTTGTAGCCACTTGATGTACTCCACAGATGCTTTCAGAATGGTTCCTTTGTTCCAGCGCGTATCACTGTAGAACGGAGAGATAACCTCTTCACAATTGTGCATGTCAGCAGAATTCATAAGAACTTACAAAATCTTTTACATTAATATGAAATAATGATTTACATGACTATTATTCACTCTTAGATATTATTGCTTCTGAATAGAAATTTTAATAGAATAGTTAAGAAGCCCTTATATAGTAAAATTAATCCCAGAATGAAAATAAGTGTCAAAAGAAAGTAATAAAGTGACTTTTTGTGGGAGAGCTAAATGCAATATCATGATTCTACCATTACAGTTTTTATATTTTTAGTGAAAATTGCTTTTATTATTAACTCCAAGATTAAAATCTATGTGCTGTATTTCTACATTAATGAACTAGGAAATGTACATTACTGATGACTTAAGCCTAAATTTTTAAATATTATTTCAAATGCATCAATCCTTTAACCTATTTCCTAATAAAGTCACTTTTGTTTCTAAGAAAAAAAAGTAAATCCTCTCCTGAAGGATCATCCTGAGTGATTGCAAAACATATCAGTTTGGTAGCATCACTTTATTCAACAAAGTAAACTTTCTAAAACCATTTGACCAATTTTTCTACACAAATAGCACCAATACTTTTTTTAAAAAAGCTAGATATGTGTATCTATTTGAAATAAGTTTAAGATAGGTAACTATGATTAAAACATAACTGGGTAATCTTTTAGGCTATAGCATAGAAAAATAGTTTACTACACAATTTAAAAACAGAAGAAATTATAGAGAGAGAATTATGGAACAAGCTACTGAATCTAATATCTGAAAATATATAAGAAAGAATGTATTGTTGTATGAGAATTGACAATCTGTGTTGAAAATAAGGAAAAACCAATAATTAAACATTAGAATGTCTAAATAACCTTGTTGAAATTTCAGAGTATATGTGTTGAATACCACATAGAATAAACATGTAGGGCATTATATATTTTCCAATTTATAATTTTGTTTTACATTGATGTATGTAAAATGTAATTTTTATATTTTTTGTTTTTGTGATCCCTAGGGAATATACTGAACTTCATATGCATTTATTAAGAGTTACAAGTAGGAAAACACAGCTTATGAGATATCTGATTTGATTTGAATGTCTCACTGGAAGTTCAGGTCAGCTGACAACGTCAGTAACAGTACCAAATTAAAAGAATGTCCATTTTCCTACATCCCAAGAAAAATGTTTATTAGGTTCTGGGAAAGTCACCTTTCCACTAAAATGCACAAAAGCATTGTTGGCACTTTGTTTAAGTTTGAAAATGCTTCATCAATTTTCTAGGTCTATAGTGCCTATTGGGTTCATTCTGCTCTCAGGGACGTATTTGTTGCGATGGGTATGAAAGACAGGTTGTTTTTGTCACTGAGCCAAGAAAGTATCTACAACAGAAATGCAGTGGCCTAGTGAACTAAGATTAAGCAGTACCAAGAACTTTATGGACACTTAACTTTGTTTCATTTTTTTCTCCTGGGAAGAAAAACCTGAAGTAGGAGGACTAAGGTGGAAAGGATAACCAGCCAACTTACAAGTTTAGAGTATTGTTTACTTAGATCTAAAACAGACCTTCATGATAGTTATAGAACACATAATATCTTCCTTCTTTCCTGATGTCATTTTACTAAGTTTTCAAAAGTTCACTATTTCAAAAACCGTCTGAAAAATATGAGATTTTTCTTCTTGAAATATTTTAGGGTTTTTCTCCTATATTAATCAGATTTTCCCTCTCTCCCAAGATAATTTCAAGGAAATAATGTGATGCTACTCTAAAAACACTGAAAACTCACAAAGGAATGGCTAAGGAAAGAATGGGGATATTTTGTGGAGCCCTTCATTCTCCATAGAATAATTTTTTTTGAAGGAGGGATCGGTTACAAGCTTAAGTGAATTTAGGCCCAAAGCATGTAACAGCAACGTTTAAATTGCTTAAACTCCTAAGTGCCAACAGGTGAAATCATGGAAAATGCACAATTTATTGTCATCTTTACCATATAATATACATCCATTCAAACACATTACCTTTTAAATTTAAAAATGTAGAAAGCAATATCTAAAATATAACTAGTTCAACCTTACTTTTCTTTTTCTTTTTCCTTCTAAATCCCCTATATTGAACTGTACAGATGCATAGATTTCTGAATGTCTTTGAAAAATACAAATGTCAACTTCATTGAATTCAGTGTATTCAGCTATTAACTTTGACATCTTACCCCGAAGTCTGTTCAATCATGAACTGGAAAGGTCCTCAGAACCACTCCACGGTTCCTACCATTTGCCCTAGAGCATATGGTGTTTAGAAGATAAACTCGGGGTTGCCTTGCTCAAGTCAGTACTCTTTCTGCAAACCTATGGCTTTCTTCCCTGTTCAAATGCATCTGTCATAAGAAGCATGTTTTATACTGTAATTCTGTGCATCCTGAGCCCCTAAAACCACAACAAAGTTTTCATGAAGTATTAATATTCTCCTGCGTGTAACATGTAATTCTCTGATATTTTCAATGCTATCCATTGTTGTTTAAAAATGCTGACTCTGTCCCAGTTGGTTGGTTTCATGATCCATTAATAGTTATGACGTATAATTTGAAAAATTTCATAGTAAGTGATTTTATAAGCTGATGTGTATTTTATTATTTTTTAAAGAACTGTTCTCAGCCACTTTAATGGTTGTAAAAGTCATTCAACTTATTAATCTAAAATTTCTTAAAAGTCCAGCTGAAATCCTGTTTGATCTTTCTTCATCTTCAGATCCACTTTTCATTAGTTTCACCATTGCATAACATAGTGATGCCATTTCTTCCTTTTTCCACCTTCAAACTGAAACTGGCCTTTTCTGTGTTATCCCCACACACTTTTCTTAGTATTTCTTTCTGAAACTTTTAGATTATCCACTGTAACATCTAAGAATTTGACGAATGAATGCAAAATAATGCTATACAATAGCTATTTAAATTTGAGGTCAATACATCTAGACCCTACTTATTAAGTGAACTCTGTTTTAAGATACTAATTCTTGGCTCAATTATGATATTCTCATTATTGAACCCTGAGGTACACTGGAGTGGCAGGTGAGACCACACATGCCAAGAAATAAGATATATCAAAATGTAATTATTATTGACACCTCAGGAATGTCACACTTCAGTAATTTTGTCTACCTGTGTTATGTAGATTGATGCACATATAGATGTACTTAACATCTAATTAATATGTTTCCAATTAGACAGTAATAAATGTGATTTGCCTTTAACAATAAAGTTCTGAGAAATAATAGCCTTCCTTTCTGAGATGCATACAGAAGAAGAAAACAACAATGTGTACAATGAAGTTTCTCTGATTATGCTTGTTCGGATATGATTCTGTGGTAGATTTTCCATATTCTAGACCAGAAGTAGGCAAACTGTAGCTCACAGTCAATTTTTGTCAATAAAGTTTCACTGGATACAGTCATGCTCCTTTATGATATGTTGTCTGTGTCTGCTTTGGGAGTAGAAGGATGGAGTTAAAGAACTATGACAGAGACTGTGTGGGTCACGAAGTTTGAAATAGTTGCACTCTGGCTCTTTACAGGAAAGTTTGTCATTACCTGTACTGGACAATGACTTAAACTAGTAAGGTATATTTAGATGATCAAGGGTTCTATGAAAAGGTACAGTAATATAATCCCTCATTAAATCCTTATAATTTGTATTTTCTTATACATTATTGATTTTATATTGCTAAAAATCCATTTTTATAGAGAAGCTTTGTATTACGTTCTGCTAATAAAAAGTCCTGTGCTTACATACTTTAAAAGATTTGAATGATGATTGAAAGAGTTGAAACCAGGACTGAGCTCTTCCAATTTTCCATCCTGCACTCTTCTACCATTCTATACGAGGTGCTCTTATGTCTAGTACACTCATGAGGATATGACACTCATTTCTATCACGTATTATTTCATTGTCTAAGTTAATTAGTACATCTGAATTTAGGGAAAAGGTATACTCAACTCTTATCAAGTATCATCATTTCTGGATAATGGATAGTTGCCAACATTTGGAGAGGTCATTTTGAAATCATTAATAATGTCACAGACCATGTTCTTATGTTTTGGTATAAACATTCGACATTCTAAATTGAAACTTTGATTAACTAGCTCTTGAGATTTATAACCCCAACATGCTTGACTCTGTGTATTTGCCACAAAAACCTGGTTGACATCAGTTTACAATTTCATTCACTACGCACATGTAATTATCCAGAATTGGGGGACCTCTGAAAGTTTGACAGCTCTATATTCAAGTTTGCATGATCTTAAATTGCAAGAAATGTCATAATCACAGTTTAAGGATCCCAGTGAACATTAAAAATAGTTTTTGGCACTATCACTAAATTTACCTGTATCATTACCAAGAAAATAAATTCACTATGAACTGAAGAGAAATCATTTACTTATTTTTTGTACTCAGAAAGGCAACTACAGGAAGAACCTAGATGGTTAATATCGCCCTGGTGCAGATACTTTAAATGAGATCAGTGATAATTTTGTCTTTGTCATGAGCTGCTCAGTTTTCTAGTCATTGGTCCTGTCCTCCCCTCTCCCCTCCCACCCATTTTTTTGGGTATTGAAACCATAACATTATTACAGAAATGATTTTGAACTCACGGATCATTAGACTTTGGAATAAGAGTGCCAAGCTCCTTGATTCGGTAATTAATATTATACCTTCTTCTTCTTTCGACTATTAAAGAAGAAATATTATTGATTATTCTCATTAAATTTCAGTTCGGTTTTTGTCAGCTATAAACTTTCTTAATAGTCTTTTAAAACACTGCACAAAAATATTTCCATTTAGTAAAAAAAAGAATTTCTCAATGATAAAATAACAATAAAAAGTATGTTTGTATTAGTTGGCTTTACAATGCTGGCGAAATACTTGAGAAAATCAATTTAAAGGAGGAAATGTTTATTTAGGCTTAAAGTTTTAGAGGTTTCAATCCATGGTTAGCTAGCTTTATTGCTTTTTGGGCCTTGGCAAGGTAGAAACATCATTTTGAAGGGCATGGTGAAAGAAAGTTGCTCATTTCATGGCAGAAAGGCAGGGAAGTGGTGGGGGAGATTGAGAGAGAGAGAGAGAGAGAGAGAGAGAGACAGAGAGAGAAACAAAGACAGAGACAGAGACAGAGACAGAGTGACCCAGAGAGGAATAGTCAAACAAGAGATAGAAAATATAATCCCTGAGATCACGCTGCCATGACTCGCTCCCTTTAACTGGACCTCAGTTCCTAAGTTTCCATCACTTCCCAAGAATTTATCAAATTAAAGTCTTTATGATTGAAAAGCCACATCTCTGACAACCTGAGTCTACTGGGGGACATTTTAGATCCAAACCATAACAATCTTACTCTAAAAACAAAAGTTACAGAATTAGAATTATGATGATATGATTTACAATACTTAAAAATACTTTATTTCAAAACAACATTTTTCATTCTTTTGATTGCTACATTTACTCATACTGATATATATATGCGTATATATAATGTTTATTCTGTTGGTCATTTTACACATACACACTTTATCAATCCATCAGAACTATAACCTTTTAAGACCATGCTCCATGCTTTACTCTTTTATGGATTCTTCTCAGTGTTTCTCACATTACAGGTGTTGTGCTCAATTATACATGACCGCCTTGAGAGAGGATATCACATCTTACTCATTTTTTTCATCTCCAGACAGTTTGGTCTACAAAGGAGGTGCTAAATAAATGTATGTTGATTGAACTATCGGCTTAGTTTTCTAATTTAAAGTTTTCAATAATCTATAGATTAGAAGTTTTTAAACTTTGGCGTGTATTAGATACACAGGGAAGGATTGTTAAATAGATTTGTATCCCACATCTACAGATTCTGATTTTAGTATATCTGTGGTGATGTTTAACAATAACCATTTCTGACAAACTTTCAGGTGATGCTGATGCTGTATGTACAAGATCTATAACTTGAGAAATATTGATAAAAGTTCTTAGGTAGAGACTGTTTTTGCTGTGTACTCCTGCATTCATTACCATAGCAATTTCATATATGTAGTAAATATTCAGTGAATATAAGATGTCTGATGAGTTTCCCATAGTGACTCTAAAAGCAGTCATCTACAGTATGCTTGTAATATCAATAACCATAACATACTTACATACAACATTTTTGCAATAATTAGTATATTTAAAACTTTTAAGGCTATAAAGATACAAATAGGCCACGAAAAATAAAAAAATATATAGTTTAAATTCATGGTAAAACACTTGTATAGCACACACTTGAGAATTAAGATCTGCTGGTGAAAATCAGAAAAGTTATCAAAGAATACAAATTGTCTTGGTGAACCTATTCTACAAAGCAAATTATCGTGATGCAGGGGGATCTGACTAAAATTAGAATACAAGTGATTCTTAAGAAAATTTATTTTGTCTCTTCACTAATTTGTTTTCCCTGTGCATTTAATTAATTAAAAAAGCTAAATGATACCACATAAAAATACTAAAAATCTGATATACATATTTTATAGTGAGAATTTATTAATAATTCTATGTTCACATACATTAGCTCTTATACTACCAACCACACTTCTGAAATCTTAGAAAACAGCTATGAAGTTCACAGTTTTATTGCAAAGTGGGTGACTGATTTCACTCCTACAGTGTTTCTTCAAAATTTATTTAAATTTACCTGGTGTAGAATATCAGAAGCTCATTGTCCACTTGGATCATCATCTGTTTTCAACTGACTAATTCTACTTTCGGTTTGATCATTGTTGTTCATATCGAGCACAAGTTATTTGTAAAGGAGTCATGTTTTAAGAAATTACTAAATTATTTTGCACTTTGTGATTCCACTCTTCAGAAAGTTTTGGACACATTCACTCAATATTGTCTATCGATCCAGGCAAAGAGCTCCCCTGCTCCCACCCACCCTTAACGGACCCAATCTTCCCTTCTCCAGCCAGACCACTCCCTTCTTAGCAAGGCGGCCACAAGCCCAAGAAAATCCCTTCCAAACTGCACTGCGGCAATGTGCACAGGGAAGTTCTAATTCCACCAAACCCCTTCCAGAGCAAGCCACGCCTCAAGGGAGTAAGCCACGCCTCTTGAGAGAGATTCGTGTCATCACTGTGCTCACCCATAGGTCAGGAAGTTACCCAAGGGCAGCTCCTTACAGAAATGTGCGTGGAACTTAAGTGTGCAGGCCAGGGTGTTCCCACTCATGTTTGCGGCCACTGGCAGCGCAGAACGGAATACAGAGACTAAGGAGAGAAGTAGAGAAAGCAGCAAGCTGAGGGCTGGCATCGCCCTACCCTGACCTTCCCAGCCCGAAGTCTGGCAACCTGAGGATTCTAAATTCACTACTGACCTTCTAAAGTTTCCAGGAAGGATGGACCATACTTAATTTAGCACTTTTTAGTTTGATTTATACCTCTTGTATCTTTATCTATCTGGTAAGTGGGACCTTCTTTGTACTTTTGCATGCTCCCACAAGATTTATGTTTTCAAAGATTATTCTAAATTCATTATTCTTAACACTTATGATACCTTTTCATATTGATTTTTCCTCAAAAGGAAGATAACTTAGCAAGAGAATTCAGATTAGAAAACACTTCAGTTAAGTTGCATACCAGACACCTACAATACTCTGCAATAAATGACTTACTGCCTAAGCTACAGAGAGAAGGAGAAAGACAGTAATAATTAACAGATTTACAAAGAAAGAACTCCATGGTTCCTCAAGGTACTCTAATTCCTTCTACGGACCATTGGCTCACCCCAGTCATATTCATCCTGTTTAGAATCTAGAACAAAGTTTTCTGCTGTGCTATTCAGGTCTATGGAAGTCAGATCATTTCCCTGAGGCCTGTTAGAAACCTGTGTGTCAGCTGTTTCCTCACAGTCACTCAGTCAGCTAACACTCATCACTCTGTGAGGTGCATTATGCAAAGATGCAGGATTCACAGATACATTCAGAATCTATTTCTGCTCATTGAATGTAAGGAAATTACTGATTTGTTCGAGAGGTTAACATTTTATTTATTTTTCTTCTGTTTTACTCTTCCCTCAGTTTTTGGTTTGGATTTCAGAACAAAGACCCTTCACACTCAATCAGTCAAGCTCTCTTGAGATAGTCACACACTTAAGATATGAACAAGCACTCAAAAACCCAGCCCTGCTGCTAATCTACTTCACATTTCCTATCTCAAGTGACCTGTTATCAGAGTCAAACTGACCCTGAGGAAAGCATGAAAAGCCCTTTTCCCCAGAGATGGAATTCAGCATTACAACATGAGAAAGGCCTTTCAGATAAGATATCAGGAAGGGAGGAGCAAATTGACACAGAAAAAAATGGACTGGACTTATGTTTCTGACCATTAAAATGGCACACTATTAAAATGATTTCCAAAGTCACTTTATCTCTTTAAATCTTTGACTCAATGAATCACAACACAGTTTAAATGTAACCAAATGCACTCACCTCAGTCAAACACAGACTACTTGAGAACGAATGATCAAGGAGAGATGTTTCACTCTGTGGAAAATGCGTAACTGTGTTTGTTCTTTTGACAGTTAACATGGGATGCATTTTCCAAAATGGCTTGTTTGTAAGCACTAGCAATTTTGGTCATCTTTAAGTACTTATGGAGCGATAATAAAAGACCATAAAATTTCATCTCTAAGCATTTACTGTTGTATTAGCTTCATTGGGAAAAATATACTCACTGAGGTTGTGATTGTCCTTTTTTTGTCTCTCTTTTGCCAATGCTCTAGTGTCAGTTTCTGAACATAAGAAAAACAATTGAAACAGTGTTAGTTCTACTCTAAAAAAATTTCCAGGCAAAATGATTCAGAAACACTAAGTGAAATTACAAGACTGCTTACTCCAAAGTGGTACGATAATATTTTTTGATGTAAATATTTGGAAATTTGGAACAGGGAGCTCTTTAGTAAAAGACGATGGCAAAGCCTTTATTCTCTGGGATAGGAAAAATTGGGTTTGTTTTCTGGCTATTCATGTAACAGCTGTGATCAATTACCAAATTTCTCTGTGTCTCAGACTTTTCATCTGTAAAATGAATATAAAATACCTACCTGATTGTCACTGTAATGATTATAAAAAAAGGCATGACACATAGAAAGTATTGAATTATTCAGTCATTGCCATTATTATTTTCAGACTTTTGAGATTCAGAAAGAAATTATTCTGACCTAAAATCTTCATAAATAATTATGATTTCTACATCCCATGGGTTGGAACTAACTATATTTTGTAGATATTCCTATCAAATAATTCTACTCTCTCTTCCACTTATTGACACTGCTCTCATGATAAATGGTTGATTTTGTGCTCATCAACTGTCAAGATGGCCAAGAACTCTCATTTCTTGGTCTTCATATCCCTGGTAGTTCTCACCAGCAGGGAATGAGGCTGACCTATGAAATGAACACGTCGCTGTGGAAACGACTACTGTGACTTCCAAGGTTAGATCACAGTAGATTTTTTTCAGCTTCCACTTTGGTAGCTTTTGATTCATCAGTCTTCAGATCTTGAGGACACACAAACAACACTAGGGAGAGGTCCTCACAGTTAAGAACCAAGATCACTTGTCAATAATCAGCACTAATTTCCAAGAACTGTGAAGGAACCACCTTGGCAGTGTGTCCTCTAGCCACCTGTGAAGCGTCAGACTGTGCACATCTGCCTGACATCTGGACAAAAGCCCTATAAGAAACTCAGTGTCAGAACAAATTTGCTCAGACCCTTCTGGGTTCCTGACAGAGACTGGAGGATAGCGTCAATATTTCTTTCAGGCCAATATGTTTTGGAGTTAACTTGTGATTGTAAACAAAAGGTAATAATACAGAGTTCTTAGAACTAGTAGTTTTAAAAATAGGTAACAAAGTAATACATTGTATTTAAATGTATTCATTTAAAACTACAGTCATTAGTTTTAATCTAAAGACTATACTTTCAACACATACATATTTTTAGTTATCAATTTCCATGAATGGCATGTATTGTATTTCCTTAAAATGTTATTATTAACTAGTAGTTTTTCAGCTATGACCCAAAAACTTGTTATAAAAATTTCAAATGAATTTTATTCTGTTCTTACAAAAGATCTGATACTGAACTAGTAAATCAGAAAATCATTAGTACATTTATGACTCTAATCAATTGTGCGACTTTAGCAAAATAATTCTTCAAACCACTGAAGAATTTGATAAAATTTCTAAAATTACTTTGATTTGTAATAAGTTTGAAATGATTTATTGAAAACTGAGTTTATTTTTCTCCATTGATATTTAATCCAAGTCTATCATGAAACCAATAAAATAATATTAAAAAGGAAAAAATATAAACTATTCTTTATATCTAATTGAATAAAGAATAATTTCCTATTTATCATTCTGAAATCTTATTAGTATCTATTTGATAGAAAAATGAACTTATGCTAAGTAAAGTTTATTTATGTATCTCTGTGAAAATTATATGTGTAGTTCTTAAAATAGTGAATCAATTCAGTCAGACTGTAAGTTATATTCACCAACCATGCAGTTGCCATAAAAAACTGATGGATTTAAACTCTCCCTTCATGTTTTTAATATTTTTAAAAACATTCTATTTACCATATTTACCTATCACTCATGTCTTACGCACTTAATAAAAATTTTAAAAGGTAAAACAATAAAAGCAACATTACCTGTAATTTCTTTTTTCACTGGTAGACTGATTGGACAGGAAGCACTTGTAAGCCCCATATTAACTGGTGAAATTTCCTGTTCAGCACTATATACATCCAAAATACTTCCTGATAACTAGAGAAGAAAAAGGAAGAAAAGATCAGTTAAACTTTCTGTGCATATGAGTATCTTTACTTGTATGCATTACATTTATCATTTTGTCAGTAATAATAATGATAATATATAGCATGTTAATTTTAAACAAGGTGTGAGTATGAATTAACTATTTTTAATTACACTATGAAATGCTTGTGAATAAGATATTCTGTGAAAAACTGTTTGTATTTAAACAAAAAGAGAAATCAGTTTATGCATGAAGGAAAATTCTGATTAATGTTTACAAATTTATGGGAGTTTGAACAAGCATATGACATAGTTATAAATGAATACAATTAACAATATTCTTTCAGACAAAACCAGTGCACATCTTAGTAAAGCTGAAGAAGTTCCTTGCATACCACAAATTAAATATAATGGTCAAACACCCGGAAGCCTCAGTGATACCAGCAACTCACAGTCAGGAAGCATTTTACACTATTGAGAAACTCCCCTTCCTGGAAGGCATACTTTCTTTTTCATTGCGGATTTAGTATTCTAGATTATCATAAATATTTCAGCTGGTAATCAAAAGTACTCTAAAACTACTTTGCTTCTAGTAAATAGAAGCCATATCCAATTGTAGCAACACTGCAATTCTTTTTTTTTTTTTTTTGAGGCACCGGGGATTGAACTCACAACCTCGCACTTGCCAGGCAGGAGCTTAGGCCACTGACCTAGATCCCCAGCCCAACACTGAAATTCTTGAGGAGCTTCTTGGAAACAATTTTTCAGAAAAGCTAAGGTATTTTATACACAACTCAAAATGACACCAATTATTCAAAATGTGTTTATTGATTTAATCTCCCAAGAAAAACATATTTAAATTATGTTCAAATTTCAAGTTAATACACATCTTGTACAGCAAGCTGCATTTAAAATGTAAGATTTGAAATTTTAAAATATTTCAATTCTACATATCTTTATTCCATTTCTGCGCAATTACCCAAAAGCTAAATAAGAAATAATTGTTTTTCTCTCCTCAAGAACTAGGAACAATACAGATAATCAAACATAGCTGTAACAAGATTATTATGGAGAACCTAATTTCATATTACCATATTTGTAAAACCCCAATTCAATGTGAGAATTTTTTGATACTTATAAAATTATACTGGAAATAAATAAGAAAAATATATAATAAAACAAAAATCAGTGTCTAGGGTTATAAACCATTATTATATATGCAATGAATATTGTGTATTTCTGAGGAAATAATTAAAATACAGTCAAAATCAGCTAGTAAATAATTATATGAGCATACAAATATATGCATTTTGTTCTGCAAATGATACAATAATATATATTTCATATACTGCTTCATTATCATTAATTCTGTTAAAACTTCTCACAATTATTTTACATAGATTCACTGTTTTAAAATATATTTTTATTCTGTGGATCTTGGAAGGGAGTTATATAAATCAGATAATGATTCTATTTCAATTTTCTCATTAGAAAAATGGGGATAAAGTTGACCAATTTGGTAAGATAATGTGTATGAGTAGCAGATTAAAAAAAATAGGAAACCCAGAAAGCAGATCTGAGTCATTTAACTACATTTTTAAAAGTACAAATTTCCCAAGATCATTTTTTGAAAAAGCCTGTTGGTTATGAGCTGAGGCATCACCAACCCTGAACTGTACATTTCCACTGTGCCTTTGAGAAACATAATGGATGCGCTGAACAAAAAGACAGGGAGTGAGGGGGAAGGAACTAGGGAAAGGGCATTTTTCCTCTGAAGAGTTGAATTCAGATGGATTTCAATGCAGAAGTGGCAAACTTTGGAAATGTTAAAGAAGAAAAAGAGCTATAGTACATATGCACAGCAACAATAAAGTAAGAGGTTCCTAACTAGAGCACTTCTTCTGGTCCATGTTACCGGGTCTGACACTACTCAGTGCAGTATTCCTTATAAATGGGGCAGGTATGCTGATAATGAATCTAATACTGCTTAACAATAACTATGTTATATCTTTTCCTGACCTTGGTTATTGTCTAATTTATGCCCTAAAGCACACTGATTAATATCCTATTTAATTTTATGCCATAGATACTAGTCTAGTTCATGTAAATGGCTAATCACATTTTGAATATCATTAAACTGTTGGGTTTCAATTTCAAAGCATGTAATATACTTCATGCAATCTAAAATGCCTTTTCTCCATTGAAACATGTAAGAGTACAATGTTAGCAAAAATTTAACAATTCTATATACATATGAACCAGCTTACAACACAAATTTATATCTACATTTGTTAGAGATGTAAGCTACCTAGGTAATAAAGTATATCTTTATTTTATAGATTATTAGGCAACAGAATAGGTAGTTTTTGAAGAAAAATTTATTCTCGGAGCAACTACTTTAAAGATAACAACGTATAATGTATTAACTATTGTTATTCTCCTATTATTTTGTTAATATGCTATGTTGTTATTTTATATTGCTTTCTCAATAAGACAAAACCTTTGACATGACAATAGATGAACACATTACCATTAACAAATGAATTTTAAAGATACAAAGTAAAAACTATAACATAAAATCTTTTCAACAAATAAAGAATACATCTTTTAAACTATACTTTTCAGTGGTAGAAAAAGTGAACTCCTAGTCTGAAAAATTGCTTCCCTGTACCTCCCCCTCTCCCATTGGTCCCCACTCCCTTTTTCATACTAGTTGATATTGTCTTCACACATGTTATGGCATATAGTGTTTACATTCATTGGGGTTATCAGGTTCATGTACATGGCACATCTTTATTTTTCTTATTTTCCCTTCCCCTCTTCCTCACCCCTTGTCCTAGTCTCTTGGATGACTTCTCTACTGCAAGAGATCCATCCCCTTGCCCCTTTCTATCAATCTTTTATAATTTTCTTTATTTGTATCACGCCTCATTCAGATGAGAGATATGATACCCAACTTAAACTTATGTGTCTGATTTATTTCACAGAATATTATATTTTTAAAGTGCATCCATTTTCCTATAAATGTTTCAAATTTATCATTCCTGGTCATCAAATAGTATTCCATTATATATAGTTACCACATTTTCTTTACCCAGTTGTCTATTGGTGCATATAAAGGCTGCTTCCAGAATTTGACTATTATCAATTGTGCTGCTATAAACATTGGCATGTAAATATTACTGTAATATGATGACTTAAGCTCTTTGGGGAACCCCCTAGCCGGGGGGTTGGCTGGGTCATGTGCAATTTCTAATTTCAGTTCTTTGAGAGATCTCCTACCAATTCCTAATGATTTCCATAATGGTTGTACTAGTTTATGTTCCCACCAGCAATGAATGAGAGCTCCCTTTTCACCACAGCCATACCAGTATTCATTATTGTTTGATTTCTTAATGACTGTCATTCTTTCTGGAGTAAGATGGAAACTTAGGGTTGTGTTAATTTGCATTTCTATAATGGCCACAGATGTTAATGAACAACTTTAGCAAAGTAGCAGGATACAAAATCAACACAGAAAAATCTACCATTTCTGTATACCAACAAAGAATGGAATGAGGATATTATTTACGAAAATGAAACCATTTGCTGTAGCTTCAAGAAAAATGAAATATCTAGGAATTAATCTAACCAAGGAGTAACAGAAAGAGATTGAAGAGTATGTCAGAAAATGGAAAAATGTCCCCTGCTTTTGGATAGGCAGATCCAATATTTTCAAATGGTCGCACACTCAAAACAATTATACAGATTCAATGCAGTTCTGATCAAAATACCAACAGCAATCTGGGTGTGGTGCCACACTCCTGTAATCTCAGCACTCAGGAGCCTGAGAGAGGAGATTGCCATGAGTTCAAGGTCAGCCTGGGCTATATAGTGAGTTTGAGGACAGCCTGAACTAGATAATGAGTTGAAGGCCAGTGAGAAAGTATGATATATAGAGAAAGTGTGAGAAAGTGTGATTCCGATATATATATATCGAGAGAACAATACTAAAACTTGTATGATATAAAACCAGAAAAGATCCAGAATAACAAAAGTAATTCTGGGCAATAAGAGCAAAGCAGGTGACATAGCAATACATGACTTCAAGCTATGCTACAAAGCAATAGTGATAAAAATGGCATGGTAATGGAACAAAAACAGACACATGGACCAATGGAACAGAATAGAGGATACAGACACCTCATCAGACATATTCAACAATCTGATCTTTGACAAAGGGGTCAAAAGCATGTGTTGGAGGAAAGATAGCCTGTTCAACAAGTGGTGCTGGCAAAACTGGTTATTCATTTCCCAGCACTTAAAGTTTTATTATTATTATTATTTTGCGGCAGCATCTTGCTAGATTACCCAGGCTGGGCTCAAATTTAGGATCCTCCTGTCTCAGCCCACAACAGTGTTGGTATTACAGGTCTGTGCCACCACTTCCAACTCAGCTGAAAGAGATTAAAGAAGACAAGAATAAATAGATATTGAATATTCATTGATAAAAAGACTCGATATTGCTGAAATGACAATAATACCTGTGTTAGTTACTTTTCTCTCATTGCTGAGACAAAATACCTGACACCCAAAATGAAGGAAAGAAAGGTTTACTCAGCTTACAGTTTTGGAAGGGTTCAGTCCATGCTCAGCTGGCTCCAAGGCAGGGTAGCATGGCACAGGAGCAGTGTTTCATGGTGGCAGCAGGTACCAAAGGTGACAAGGGCAAAATAGGGCAAAAGGGAAAAGCATGCTTCCTTCCCTCCCTTATGTTGTATGCTGCCTACCTGCCACTGGGCAGATGCAGCACTCATGCTTCCAATTCCAGAGCTAGACAATGAACCAATTACAAACACTAGACTCAGTTGTCTTCGAAAGGCTCACTTCCCATGATTGCATGAGATTTTGGGGGGACATTTAACTACAAACCATAACATTCCACCCCTGACCCCTCAAAGACTCATATACATCCTTTATATAAGAGACATTTAGTCCATCTTCAAGAGTTGCCAAAGTCCTAACAGTTTCAGGATTGCTGAAAAGTTCAAGTCCCAAGTCTCCTCAGAGATCTAAGGCAAACTCTTAGCCGTGAGCCTTTGTACAAATGAAAACAAAGTTAAACACTTTCAACATTCAATGACACAAGATAAACATTATCATTCCAAGGGGAATAAATGAGGATACAAAGGATTGGGACCAAAACAAGTCCAAAATCCAGCAGGGCAAACATTAAGTCCTATAGTTCCACGTGGAACATCTGAAGCAATCTGTGGCAAATTGTGAGCTCCAAAAGGCTTGAGTGACTCCACCCCCATGGCACTTCTGGTGGTTGTAGCTCCTACAGATTTTCTCTAGGGCTGGTTTTGCTCCCTCCTTGCGTGTTTCCTTAAACAATCCAAAGTTTTCCAAACTTCTGGGTTTTTTATTGCACCTTTGACTTCACACTCACAGCTTCACATATTGCCCTCTCAGGGCACACTCCCTGGCCTCCCAGGCCTTCTGAAATTGGGATGGAAATCTTTTTAATCTCAAAACTCTTATATTCTTTATGTACCTAAAACCAGTGCCACTTGGATGATGCCAAGGTCTGCTGCCAGTTGGAACAGTAGTCAACTCACTCTTGGCTGTAGAGGTTGAGTGCCTGGATCACTGGGCACTCTGAACCTGATTGTGAGGAACAAATTCTCTGTGCTGCCACCATTTTGGAACCTGGTGCAGCCGTTGCCATTTTGGAAACTTACAAGGCCTCTGCTGCCATTCTGGAACATGGTGTGCTATGACTTTCTCCTCAGAGCACAGTCTTTCACTTTTGCAGCTTTGAGGCTGCAAATGATGGAGATCTGGTGCTGCTTGTGATGCCCCTAGGCCATCATTTATATTCTCCTGTTCCTTCTCAGAAATCAAGATCTCCTCAGGTCTATCTTTGTAGTCCATAGCTTTACTTGAGCTTTCTTTCTGACCAAACTGACAATGTTTTAAATCATCCTGCTGGCCTCTTTGCTCTTGATTCACAACATAAATCTAGTTAAAAGCCCCCCAAAATAGCCGTGTGACTGCCTTAACATTTGACTGCTTTGAAATTTCTTCTGCCAAATTAGTTAGTCTACTTGTCTTAATCTTTGTCTCAGGAAAAGTCTCTGGACATGAGCAAAATGCAGACAAACTTTCTGCCAAGCCATAACACACATCTTCTGGAGTCCAACAACCAATGCAGTCTTTCTTCCCAGGAGAAACCTCTTGAGCCCAGTCTTTACTGGCATGATTTCTATTGGCTTTCTGGTCTTTTGAGCTCTAACCAGAATCTCCCATGCAGAATTGCCTAAGGTGTTCTAGCTCTACTCCTTCAAGTGTTATCTTTGAACCTTTCCAAACTCTTCCGACAAGCCATTCCCAAAGGCTCGTGAGCCACTTGGTCAGGTAGTTACAGCAACAACCTCATTCCAATATCCATGGCAATTCAGTGATTCAAGTAATCTCTATCAAATCCAAGTTGCATTTTTTGAAAAACTAAAAAAATTGCATATTAAAATTCATATATGATCCAAGAATTCCTTAAAAACCAAACAATCTTGAACAAAGTTGGAGGACTCACATCCTTGGATTTCAAAATTTATTACAATGCTGTGGTCATCTAAGCAGTGTGATTCCAATATAAAAACAGATATACAGACTTATGGGGAATAATAGCAAGAACAGAAATACATCTTCTACTGTATGGTCAAATAATTTTTGACAAAAGTGCCAACCATTTCATAAGGAAAATCCCTTCAGCTAATAATGCTGGCTACACTGAATATCCAAGGGAAAAAGAGTGAAGTTGGGACTTATCTTCCACTACAAAAGCTACTTCAAAATGCACTGAAGAACTAAATGAGAAAACTATACAACTCTTAGAAGAAAGTATGGAATAAAAACTTCATTGGACTTTAGCCAAGATTTTGTGGATATGATGCCAAAATCACAGACAAAAAAGATGATTTCAACAAAATCTAAAACTTCTGTGCAATAAAAAACACTATCAAGTGTGTAAAAACTCAAACCACACGAAAAAGAATCTGTGCATATGTGTAAGAGTTTAATAATTACTTTTTCTCTTTCTTTCTATGTACGTAGTATATATGTGTGTATATGTATGTATACTACTCAACAGTAACAAAAAAAACTAACAACTCAATTTTTAAAAGCAGTAGAGGACTTCATTAGATATTGCTCCCAAGAAAATATACTAATGACAATGATCAGTAAGCGTATGAAGAGATGTCCCACAATACTCATCATTAAGGACAATGTGATACTACTTCACACTCATTAAGTTGGTTATTATCAAAAGAGAAAAGAAGATATTACATATTACTTATAGGAATGTGAAATGGCAGTCACTGTAAAAAATAATATGATGCTTCCTCAATAGTTAAATACAGAATTTCTGTATTTCTGATCTAGTAATTTCACTTCTAAATTTGTAGGTATGCACCCAAATTAATTGAAAGCAAGAACTGAATCAGATAGTTGTGTATCAGTATTCATATTTTCAATGCCTAAAAGATACAAAAACCCAGATGTTCATCAACAAATAAATAAAATGTATA
>RJWT010002600.1:0-40170 GCA_004365215.1 Cuniculus paca | reverse complement strand
TGGAGCTCCTCTAATGATAGGATGGTTGAGTTCATATCAGGAAAACCAGCATGACAAGTTTCTCCAGCAACTGTATGCCATCTTCTCCCCTAGTACTCATTTTATGCTATTGACAATAGGTGGGCCTTCCATACCCAAAACCACACTGAATCAGTTCAGCTGGGTGTTCCAAGTTGACCATTAGTTAACCTATCACAGTCTACCCCTGGTCAACTTGATAGCCAGACACAGTTCCTTAAGCCATAGTCTCCAGTGGCATCTTTGTGAAAAGTTAACATGTCTTAATCTGTTCAGATTTACATTAATAAAACAATTACATATACACAATTCTTATAGCACCCATTTGCACATCAAAAGCAAATATTCGAAAGGTTCTCAAAATTCAAGATTAAAACCACAGTACTTTGACTAGATAACCTGATTACAAACACATATCTAATAACTACATTGAAATTATATTTGAGAGCTATTACAATCACAATCCTTGCTTCCTATTAATGTTTAACAACAGGGCATGGCAACAATAAGAAATGCCCCAAGGGATCTCCTGCATTTCAAATACTCTCTTCCCTTCTGGTGAAAGATCCCAGGTTATTTTTCCATTGTCCTTTTCCTTCTCATCGACCATGTTCTCCTCTAATTTCATCCTTGCAATCCACAGTTCCAGTGGAGCCTCCCCTCTGGCTAAATGCTTCAAATCATCCCGCTGGTTCTCTACTCTTAATTTCCAACATAGATCTGGCCAAAAGCTTTCAACAGTAACCATGCCACCATCCTAACATTATATTCCACTGAAATTTTTCTGCCACCCAGGCAATATCTCTAAACACAAGCAAAATGTGGACCAACTTCCTGCCAGAGCACAACATACACCACCTGGGATTCAACAGCTAATGCAGTCCCTCTCAAAAGAAATCTCCTAAGCCTCATCCTAACTGGCAGCATTTCTATCAGTACCCTGATTTTATAGGCTCAGATCAGAGTCTCTCATATAGTTTATAGTGTATGGGGACTGCCTCTTTGGCCAGTCCCTCAAAAAACTTTCCAAATTAATTCCCAAGGTTCTTAAGCTACACAGCCAGGCAACATCATAGTGATGATCCCACTCTTGGTACCAAATCTGTCTTAATTACTTTTCTTATTGCTGAGGTCTAATACCTGACTGACACCCAAAGTTTAGGGAAGAAAGGTTTATTTAGTTCACAGTTTGTAGAGGTTTCAGTTTGTAACCTGCTGGCTCCAAGGTAGCGGGGGCACATGGCAGAGGAACAACAGGGTGGTGGAACACAGAGAGAGAGAGACAGAGAGACAGAGAGAGAGACAGAGAGAGAGAGGAGCTTCTTTCTGTTCCCTTATATTATATTCATTCTACCAGGATTAGGGCAGTGCCAATCTAATCAGTGGACTGATCCAGCAATCACCCACCATTAATCCCAGCATTGCACTATGAATCAATCACACACATTATATTCAGCCGCCTCTGAAAAAAAAAACTCTCTATGACTCCATAAGGCTTGACATCTAGACACAGACCATAACATTAGGCATTAATACATTCATGAGGGTAGAAACTTCATGTCCTAAATACTTCCTTTAGGCTCCACCTACCAACACAGTTGTACATGACATTAAGTTTCCAATACATGAGTTTTGGGACACACTCATTTTGGGAGACATACTTGAAAAGTACAAATTACCAAAATGCATGTACAAAGAAATATATAATCTTAATAGTCTTAAATCTATTAAGAAAATTGATTCAATTACTATGAACTTTCCAAGAAACAATGCACTGAACTCAGGTGATTTGACTAGTGAGTACCACTAAATAGTTAAGAAAGAAATCGTACCAATTTCTCAAAATCTATTGAAAAAGAAACAGAGGAAACATTTCCTAACTTTATGAGGCAAGCATTACCTTAATGCTATAACCTGAAAAGAGATTACAAGAAAAAAAGACTATAGACAGATATTCTCATGAAAGTAGATGTAAAAATATTTAACAAAATATTATCAATTCAAATCCAACAAAGTATAGAAAGAACCAAACACCATGAGCAAATGGGATTTATTCCCACTTGGATGGAATACAAGGCTGATTCTACATTAGCCATCTCAGTAGGCTGAAGAAGAAAAATCACATGATCATGTCATATGCATTGATGCAAAAAAAGTATTTGATAAAATTCAACATCCATTTATGATGACAATGAGTAACCTAGGAACAGAAGAGTATTTTGTTAATAAAGAGTATCTACAAAACTCCTTCAGTTAGCATTGTTCTTTGTAAGAAAAGACTAGACTCTTTCCCTCTAGAAGTCTTCTCTGACCACTCCTATTCAACATCATACTGGAAGCCTTATCTTGTGCAATAAGACAAGAAATGTGTACAGATGAGGAACACATAAATGTTTGTTTGCATATGACATGACATGATTGCTTGCACATATGAAACATATGAAAGAAGAGATGAAACTTCTAAAAGTAGGAAGTGATTATAGTGAGGTCACAGAATAGAAGGTAAAATTTCTAAAGTCAATTCCTTTCCCCTTATACTCCCACTGAACAATTGGAATACAAAAATTACCATTTATAATGATACTCCTCCAAAAAATGATACATGTCATTAGGAACACAGCACAAAATGTACAGGGCCTATATATGAAAAACTATGCAATTATAATGAAAGAAATAAAAGATGATCCAAATAAATGGAGAGATAGTTCATGTTTATGGATTGGGAGACAATACAGTTGTTGATTCTGCCCAAATTGACCCAAAGATCCAATAGGTTCCAATCAATATCCTAGTAAGATAATTGGCAGCTGTCAGGAAACTGTTCTTAACATTTATGTGGGAAAAAATGACCAAGAATAGCCAACACAATATTGAAGAACAAAGTTGAAGAATTATACTACCTGATTTTAAGAATTACTAAAGAGTGCCATATGACAGTGTGGTAGAGGTGAATGAATAGACATAGATCAATGGGATACAATAGAAAGCCCTGAAACAGATCCACACAAAAATAATAAACTGATCTTTGGCAAAGGAGTAAAGGAAATTTAATAAAGAATGGAAAGTCTTTTCACCAAACAATGTCAAAACAATGAATATAAATGCAAGCCTGAAATGTTTCACAAAATTTAACTCAAATTGGATGATAGAAATAATTGTAAAATACAAAGCAGTAAAACTTACAAAAGGAAACAGGAGGAAATCTAGATGACCTTATGTTGGGCAATACACTTTTAGGTATAGCACCAAAAGTACAAGCCACAAAAGAGAAAATTGAGAAGTTAGATTTTCTTAAAATTAAAAAGCTTCAGTTCTTCAGGAGACACTCTTAAAAAAAATGAAAATACAGGCCAAAAAGTGGGAGAAAATACTTAGGAAGATAAATCTGATAAGGTATTTGAATCCAAAGTCCTTTACAAAGAACTCTTAGAATTAAGCAATTAAAAACAAGGTAATTAAAAAATGGGCATTCAGAGCATTTTAACAAAAAAGATATACAGATGGCAAATAAACAGTTGAAAAATACTTAGCATGATTTGTTGATAGGGAGTTGCAAATTAAAACTGCAATGAGATATTCCTGAATATCTCTCAGAATAGCTAAAGTCCATAAAACTGGTAATACTAATTCTGGGTGAGGATGTGGAACAACAGGAACTCTTATTCATTGCTGGTGGAAATGTAAAATGATATAGCCATATTTCAAGACAACTTGACAGTTTTGTTCAAAGCTAATAAGTCTTGTCATATAGTGCAGCAACTCTAGTCCTAGGTGTTTATCCAACTGACTTGAAAACTTTAAGTCCACATAAACATCAGCACATAAACATTCATCACAGCTTTATTTGTAATTATGCCAAAGTGAAAGCAACCAAGATGATTTTCAGTAAGTGAAAGGATCAACAAACTATGGTGCTTCCACACAATGAAATACCATTCAGAAATAGAAAGCAATGAGCTATTAAGTCATTAAAAACATGAACGAATCTTAAATGTATGTTATTAATATATTTATAAAATGTATGAAATAAGCAGTCTGAAAAACATATTGTTTGATTCCTATTATATAATATTTTGTAAAAGACAAAACTGTCGTCAGTAGACAGTCTTTATTGCTTTCAGAGGAGTAAAAGGAGGAGGCTTGAATAAGTGCAGTTCATGGAGTTATTTTAGGGTGATTAAAGTACCTGTGTGACATATTTTAGGGTGATTAAAGTATTCTTGCGACAATGCAATGGTGTGTAAATGATACTACGCATTTGACCAAACCTATAGAACATCACAACACAAGGAATGAACGTAACTATGAAAATGCATCAGTGTGGACTTTGGGGAGGGAGAACTAGAATCGTCCTGCTGGAAACAGCGCCATGCGTGGGCTGCTGCCTGGACTGGGACCTCCAGAGCCAAACCTCTCCCCGTGGGCCCCCACTGGCAGTGGGGACAGTTAGATTCCAGCTTCTTCAGACTCATAGGCCAGCAAACAAAAGTGTCAACCTCCTCCCCCAAGCGACCTGCAGATCCAGAGAAACGCAGGCTCTAGTGATAGTTATTAAGGTGAAATGCAATTGAAAGCCTGTGTTGCTTTGGTGTTTCACTGACCTTGCAGGTCTAGCACGAGTGGTCTGATCATCTATTTAGAAGATAGCAGTATGCAACATGGCATCTAGGTGGGGTCTCCTGAGGGTGGTAGCCATTGTTGATTCCCTGTAGTCTAACTGTGAAGCCTTACATTGTTTATTGTTTTGTTGCATTGGGATTTATTCTCTTTTACTTTGTTTGATTATGTTATACCCAGTGACATGAGCAGCTATTTCAATGATAGTTAGATATATATGTTAGCCATTTTGAACTTACTGTTGCCTTGTTTTGTAGTCTTTTACATATTGTTTTGTTTTTACTGTTTTTAATCTATTTGTTCTGTTTGGTTTTTACTATGTCTGAAGGTATCTGCAGCTATTTTGAAGACAAAAAAAGGCATTATGGTAACTATTGTTGATTTTGTAATGTTGTAAAGTCCTGTATCACTGACTCTGGTTTGTTCTGATTGGTTTTATTCTATTTTATTTTCCTCTGTTGTATCCTCTTAAAAAAAAAAAAGAAAAAAGAAATCATTTTAGAGGTCAGTTTGACTCCAGTACAGTAGTGAATGCAGACTGGGGCAAAAGAAATCTAACTATATTACAAATGTATGAAGCAGCCTCATTGAAGGGGTGTAGGGCTAGATGCTGACCTAAGTAACTTCAGAGATGCATGAAGATTGTAAGACCAAGGACAAAAGGAACAGTACATAAACCTCATACTATAGCTGCTAAAGTGTGTTTTCCATGGGAATATGAGTTCACAATTCTACAACCACCATACGGATAAACTGAAATTCCAGAATTAAATAGATGGATGGAGGATAGTGGGAGCTTCTCACTGATACTGTGAAAGGTTATATACAAGCAAGAATAGGAAATTAGAAGAATCTGAGTGGTATTGAATTAGAGTTGGGGCCATTAATGCATGAACTCATTTTAGGTTAATATATGAGTAGATGGATACATATAGAAATATTCTTACACAAATACAAACACACTAACAGACACATGTACAAACACATTAGCAGCATATTTTCTTGTTCTATCATTTGAGAAGGCCTAGAACCAATGGCACCGCATCAGGAACAAGTATACCCTGATCCTAGTCTTGAGTTCTGCTATCATTTTCTAATAAAATAACCAGAGGAAAAACAGTTTTGGTAAGGTTGGGGTGGGGAGTATGCAGGATGCTCATAAAGCATCATATAGTGTGAGAAAATTAGAAAAAGCTAAAAAATACACAATTACAGAGTGTGCCAAAGGGACACAGGGGTCTGCTAAAAGAACTCCCCATGGCCAAAGCAGGAAAAAACTTGACAAGAAAGTAAGTGAGGTAGTATTGAGTTATAACCCAAAGTACAAAATAAATACCAGGAGTTCATGCTGATATAAATAAATAAATAAATAAGCATAGATTCTATACATCTCCCATATAGAAGAATACCAAATAATTTATGAGAGTGATCAAACACTATGGTGAATATTTAAATAAAAAATGACTGCATAAAAGACATTACCAAGAATCTTTCCGAAAATACTCCAAGTATTCAAAATGCTTCCTCTTGCTGCAAACACACTTTTCCATAATTGTTGGCAATGTGTCTTTTACTGCAGTAAGTTTTTAAAATTTAACCATTCACCGTAATTTTTCATCATCCCTTGCATGTATCTACTCTATCCTTAAAGACACGCAACCTAACTTCTCGCATTTTAAGTAGGGAACATAGTGACTTGCTTCTAAAGAATACATCATGAAAAGAGGGAGTAAATCACTTTGCTGAGGAGAAAGTTGATAAACAGTTGTTCAGTCAGATGGCCCAGGGAAACTTTGATAGTGATAACTCATGTTGATAGTTTGCACCCTTCCTCTGATGTAGGAAGAATGGCGCTTTACCTCTGTAAAGATATTAGGAAAAAAAGAGCCACAACCTCACTCTAATTATGAGAAGAATATTTGACAGTCTAGGTTGAGAACATTCTGCAAATGCCTGACCAAAACTCTTCAGGTTTTGTTGTTAAGATCTCCAAAAACAAGGAAAGTCTGAAAAACTGTCAGTGTAGAGGAACTGCAGGAACCACAACAGCTACAAGCAACATGGTATCTTGGGCAATATCCTGGGACAAAAAAATGATATTAAGTTCAAAGTTGAGCTGTCTGAATAAAGCCTAGACTGCAGCCCTGGAGGAGATGCTAGAAAGATGAAGGAGCGTTTCCAAAGATAGGTAGAGATCAGGCTGTAAAATGATTCAGAATGGAAGATATAATCCTGGAAATCAGTGAAGCGGGTTGTTTAGTGGAATTGGTATGCTTGATTTAGTGAGTGTATATTTAGTGATGTTTTATAAATATTTTCTCATTGAGTCCCCCAAAAGTCTGTGAAGTAATTCTTTTCTTTCTGCAGATGAGGACGTGAGATCCAGAGAGCATATGTGTCTTGGTGGCTGCAAAAGAGACTATAGCTAGAGCTTGAGCCTGCTCTGTCTAAATCCATGCTGCTCATATTACTTCAATGCTTTTATTTACTTGTTATGCACTTAAGCCATTATTCAGGCCCCATGATAAATGCTTTAAATGTATCACCACATAAAATTCTAGATTTAGGTAATATGTCCTTTCATTATCTGAATTTTACAGAAAAGGAAAGAATCTCACAAGGTTTAACTGGAAATTTGTCAAAGCCCACAGCTAGAAAATGGTGGTGCAGATATTCAAACACAGGTACTTTGATCTCTAAGACCCAAACGCTAAACCAGTAGGCTGTTTGCACTTTCCACGGTAATGCCTGGAAGTGATTTTAACTGCATGTTGTAGGACCTATCTGGTCTTTCTCTGAACTACTTTCCCCATCAAGGTTTACCTTGAGTGACCAACTACATGGCCACTATGCCATCTCACTATGATTATCTCTTATTGCTCAGAGATCTACATTTCACATTGGCAACTCTGCCTGCTGAACGTTTGACTGCAGAGGCTCCTTCTTCCTTCAGCTCAGCAAGGGAGCAGCAACTTCCTTAACTGTCAGCTGCAGACTTCTGTATTGGAGTTTGTGATAAAGTTCTCTAGCAATGTGTCAATACAATTTAGTTGCACGTGTCATTGTGGCTTTTGATGATCAGTGTGGCCTGCAGGGAAAATAATATCTTGGTCACACTGGGTGAAATCTCCTAGTAACAGCCTAAGACACTAACTGAAGAAGTTGCTTCCCATGTGTATCTGCCAAATGTATTTGGGTTACGGGGTCCTTGTAACCTGCATTACTTGGTAATGAAGGCTGCAAGGAGCAGATTTAGCAGCAGGAGGGCCATGTCAAGAGATCCCATGATTCAAAACTCATGAGAATGATGCCTAGGATTTTCAGCATTTATATACCATAGCAAACTTCAGAAGATAGCTGGGGCTTGCACTCTCATTGCAGAGCCCAGGAGAGGATGCCACTGAAAATAGCACCATCCTTGGCGTAACAAAGGCCACCAGGGAAGAGTTAATCCTGGCAATGGTCTGCTAAGATGCTTTCTACCAACTTCATTCAAATAGTCAGTGACTACCTCCAAGATTGTGATGAGCCAGGGGTTAATCCTTGACTCTGACCCTACTGTATGATAATGGTAATGTAATTTTAAGTTGCAACAGATGAATTATGCAACTGTTAGTCTTCTTTGGGAAATGTTATTGCATAGGAGTGTAGGGGCCTAAGTTGTAAGTTGTTTGCACTAGTATATTTAATATGAGGATTGACATGTATATTTACAATTTTGTGGGATGGAATTAGTGAGCTGGTGCTGTTATATATCCCGTTAATCTTCAGGATTTTAGAGGAAATGTAACAGATGAGAGACTAGGTGGTAAGACAGAGGGTTAGGTGTCTTTGCTTTCAGGAGAAGATGACACAGGCCACAGCTGGACTCTAAAATGGTTAAGATGTGATTATGCCTATATCAGTCTCCCAAGTTGGATGTAGCTACCATATATTACAAGTATATACTAATAAAAAATTAGATAAAAATATATATGTACATCTCGCTTCACCAAAAAAAATAAGTAAATACATAAAGTGGGATGTACCAGGATATTAATAGATGAATAGAAAAAAAATGGCATATGATTTATAGATGATAAGCCTGGTGTATTATATTATTAGCTTATTTTGAATTATATCTTTATATATTTAAATTTCTATGTAATAAAGCACTTGTATTAAAATGCAAAAAATAAGGAATCTAGATATGATTCTGCCTGGGGCACAATCAATCTGGATGGGGTGAACTGAAGGAAAACAAGTGATGAAAGAAATATTTTTGCATATATTTTAGAATTTTTACCTGTGAAAACAGGAGACAGGAAACTGGTTTAGAATTTGGATTTTCCTGCATCAACAGAGGTTGGACTTGGAAGAGAAGGGCTACACTGCTAAATTTTATGGTTCAGCTTGGGGTATTTTATTTTGTAGGCATTGTGTTCTTTGGACTATGTCATTATCATCTGCTACATATTGTTTAACGCTGTCTGGCAAGCTTGGTTGGACAACATAGCTGGGCATTATTTAAGATTGGAAATAGGATAGCTGTGACTTCTTGGCCTCCTGCCTGGTGGTACAGTTGAAGTTCCAGATATATCTTGGCAGGACTGGCAAATTGGAGGGGATCTTCTGCCAGAGAGCTGTGTTTAATGGAGACTGACGAGAGCTCCTATGTGAACTCACCCCAATAGGAAAAGGTGCCAGACAGTCCATGTGTCCAGAACAAAAACCCTGGTTGTTGGTGGAGAGCCATCATGTATTCTCTTAGCCTGGTACCTATTGGACTCATGCATTCAAGGCCCTTTTACTGAGACGTTAATATGTGGCAGTAACTGTGTTATGTGTAGAGTTGTAACAGTGAACAAGACAAAGGGTGTTCACAGTCCATGAATGTTGAGTGACTGAGAATAAACTTGGAAGAGCTGATGTTTCTAGCAAACATTGGGGCACGAGCAGTTCACTTCCTCTAAAACCAGGTGTTGAGTAGAGAATGGCCACTCCATCATTCAGAGTTGACTACATCGGGACTGTGATGCTGTGTAGACACTGGGGTTGGTGCTGCTTTCTGGTGAGGTTAGAGGGGGAGATTATATACAATAGAACAGACATCTCTGGGCCCAGACCAGCAGAAACAGAGCCTGTTGTGCCTTCCAGGGTAATGGCAGACATTGCTCTGCTTAGTAGAGATGCAGATACTAACTTAAGCCAGCAGAGTGGTGATGGGGAACAAAGCAGGTTTTGTGACCCCTGAGAGGGGAAAAAGTGAGATCAATAACGGAGGGACAGTGGTGCTAGAAGGGGAATACTTTTGTGCTAGTGTATTTATGTGGTTCCCTGTAACTGCCATAGATACTGGAGAGATTTTTCAGTACAAAAATGTTTGTTTTTCTGTTAATAATGACTTCATACACTGGTAGGCTGTTGAATGGGACAACTGGATTACAATAATCATAATGAGAACATCAACACAAATGCTTCTGTCCTCCACTATTGCTACCACCACTGTAATTATTGTCATTATTGTGTGCTCACCAGTGTTTACTAACTGGGCTATGAACTTTAACCACATTACTGCTAACAGTTAGAAGGATTACAAGGGACTTACACTTGGGGTCAAAATGAAGTAACAGGAGTCAAATTTATCCTCCTGTTTGAAGTAACCAAAGCATGAATAAAATATACAAAATAATGGTTTTTAATATATGTCTAGCAGGCAACAGAATATAATGATACTTGAAAGATGAGAAATAAAGTGTATCTGTGATTGTCTGAGCTCACAGACCATGATTCAGTGGCAGGAGAACCAGGGCACAATCATCTAGAGTTATAGAAAGCACATCAAATTGCTGGGGATTTAGCTCATTGGCTTAAATGCCTCCTGGCAAGCATGAGGTCGTGAGTTTGATCCCCAATGCTGCCCCAAAAAAAGAGGCAGATCAATAGTCACAAATGAGGAGGGCAAGAAATGTGGGGGAAAAAATTACAAAGGGGCAGAGCAAACTTTTGGAAGCAATGTTTGTGTTCAGTATCTTGGTTTTCATGATAGTTTTAAGGGTGCATATATATGCCAGGACTTACCAAACTATGGACTTGAAATATTTGAAGTTTATTCATTATATTAATTATACTCCAATAAATCTGTAAAAACTTTGAAAGGATTAGAAGTTACTATGATGCATATTTTAACGATGAGAAAACTGACATCCGAGGAAGTTAAGCAGCCTGTATTTGACCAAATAGTTTATTTTAAAAATGACACATGATTTCTGTTCTGTACATCTTTCAGTAGTATCAGATGACAACATTGAAGTTGAAATTCCTTGAATGGTTTCTGAAAGAACTGCATTTTAAAAACTATCCATAAAAGATGGTGGTCATTTGTTGATGGACTGTTTCTAATGTGCACAGTACTTTCCACTACCTAACATACTATAGCTATATTAGTTTGCCGTTAGGTGTAAATTCCCTATCCATTCCTGGGCAGTGGAAAGCAAACTCACGAGAGAAGGGATTTTGTTTTATATACTATTTATATTGATTTTCTGTTATATAGCACCTTTGTTCCTCTTTGTCTCTTGTTCTAGTAGACTTTAGTGATCAAACATGCATGAACTCCATGGATTTTAAAGAGACATCACTTGTCAGTGCTTTGCCTTATGCCTGCACTTGCGTCCTTTTGCCTCACGTTCCAGGGTGATACTGCAAGACCCCACTCAACTGACATATGTTACTTGGAAATGCAGGTTTCCTTCATGAGCTTTTTCTAATGGTAGTTGTGATCCAGTCAATTAATACTACCTCTCCTTACTTCCTCATGGGTGGTCTTCACATTACTTTCTCAAGAATGGCACTGCAGGGTCAAGGAATCAGACTCACTTAGGTAGCAAATGTTATGCTCCAGTGTTTGCTCCACTCTTTCTCAGATTTATTTACTCTTTTTGAGTCCCATTCCTATCATCTGAGATCATACCCCCAATTAGTTCAGTGGCTCAGTGGTACAGCACTTGCTTAGCACACTTACGGCATTGGGTTCAGTCTCCTGCAAAAGGAAAAATGTTGATGCCAGCAGTAGTCCAGGGAAGTAAACCTCTGTGTTGCACTTTAGGTCTGTGCTAGTCATTACTGGATGGAAGAGGAATCTTTATGCCAGTAATAAGTGGAGCAATAACAACTTCTAAGAGGCACTGACATTATTATTACTAAAGTTTTCAGCTAGGTTTACGTGGGATGAAGTACACCTAGAAAGTTCAATGTTATGAGATCTGCCAGTTACAGTCATTGAAAAGTGTGGGAGCAATGATAATTCCAGAGTGAACTGGCTTTTAAAACTTTATTAGAGTCTTAAAAATGACCATCTTGGATGAGCCAATGGATAAACTATGCTGTGAATATCAGAAATTTCTTTCGAAGCTTTTAAGGAGATGCTCATCTTTGCAGACACAGACAGACAGGCTGCCAAAGATCTAGTCAAGGATCTACTTGTAAGAGTATCTATCAAGTCTGCAAAAGAGACAGAATGCACAGCTGGACAAGTCTGCCATGTCCTGATCATGTCCTGAATGGGAAAATAGTGGAATCCTGAGATTTAGAATGGATCAATTTGATTAGATAAGCCAGAGGATTTTGAATCCCCAGTTTCCACTGAGCTTTCCAGAATGGCAAAGGATCCCTTCCCATCACTTTGTCAGAGGACAGCAATCTCTGCTTGCCTGGAGAATGTGCAGTGACCTCACTGGAGGTGAGCCAAGCCTCATAAGCCACCTACTTGTTCTTCATAACATCCCCTCATTTCCCCTCATTCATTCAAGCCCTGAACAAAGGCTAGATGTCAACATGGCCTGAATAGAGAAATACAGCCTATTCATGAGGGAAAAAAACGACAATTTTTATGTAGTATGAGGGAATTATGGACTTATTAATATGCATCAAATCACATATATCCATAGATCTTATGGGTGTTGAATCAGAGAAGAATATAAGATTAGACACAGGAACAGGTAAAAATTCCCTACGATGAATGTGATCAATATGTATATCTAAATTGTATCAATAAACAATTGTGTCAATATAATTAATATATATATATAATATGAAAGCTTTGGTTATCTTTAAAATGCCATGTAGATGCAAAGAACAGTTACTTTTATTATAATTACAGCTATAATTTTATGACATAGATATGCCTCTATACTCACAGAATATGATTACTGGAAATTTCCAAATCTGAATTTAAACAGTCTTTGAAATTTGCACTTGAAAAAGTAAAAGATTAGACAGGAGAGAATTATTTATTGGTGGGGTACTTGCCATAAATTAGAATTTAGTGGTTTAACAGGAGGAACTTGCATTTCTTGTTGGATTAATAGTCTTTCAGTCTTGCATAAGAGCCTTTGAGGCTTGTATAGGACAATGGACTATAGTACATAGTGATTTTCAAAATGTAGTCCCAGAATTGGCATCACCTGGAGAAATGACAATCCTCTACTGAAACAGAAATTCTGGAGTGGATCCTGGTAATCCGTATTACCTGAGCTCTTCAGGTGATTTACATGTACACTAAAGGTAGAGAACCATTGGCCTACAGTTATATGGTTACCCAAATTTCTTAGTCATAGTATTTAGGGAAGAGTCAAGGGGCTTGGAAAAAATAGGGTTATTAAAATGGATTTGGTATATAGGACTTGAGAAACACCACAAATATGTTTCTTTTGAGGGCCCTGAGTACTCCTCTTCATTTAGGCATTAAAGAAGGTACAGGTGAAGGGAACACTGGCATATTTAAAATACTTGGTGGTAGCTGCAGTCTATAGGATGGGATTAACTCTGAGAGATGCTGCCAATTAACCTGGACTCACAATGTCGATGAGATGATGGGATTCTAGAATGATGGGGCAAGCGGTAGCATTAAGGGTCACAGGGAAGGTGGTACAATTACTATAATAGGCAGTAAGAATGAAGTGGCAATTGGGGTGCATTGATCTACCAGGGTTTGTGGAAATGACTAAAGAGATCAGGACAATTGTGAGGGTGTGTGCAGTGATAGATGGACAACTGATTAGAGTGTTGCTCAACTTATAAAATAACAAAGAAGGCTTATCTTGGCTGCCTCAATGAAAGCTGCAATCTCTCACCCAGTTTCAATTCACAGACTCAGAGTCTACTCTTTGAACAGAAGATCGCATCCACCCTCTATACCACTGATTTTGTGATATAATTTCATGTATGTATGGTAAGTGTCTCACGGACCTTTCCCAGCATAACTTGTGACCATTCATCAGGTTAATCACGTACTGAGACAAGGAGAAATTCCAGATTTGGGAGGACTATAGGTCTGCGGTCTGAGCTAACATTAATGCTAATGCCAGTGCATCAGTATGGTTTTTGAACCTGGAAAATGTTCATCATAGCAGCCCCACCCCTAATTGGTCTTGGTTTCTTTAGCATTAGATTTCTCCCCATTTTCTGGCTCACCTTCCCCAATCGCATCACCAAAACATAGTTTCTGCTAGCTTATTTCTTTCTCATGCTTCCTGAGAAGAGAATCAAAAATGGTTGTTGAGTCACTGGCTTTGTCTTACTCCGGTGATATAGAGTTCTATAATGTCAGAAATAAAGTCTTCCTCTGACAAAGCCTGATCGGCATGTAATGATCTCATTCTCAGAATTTAAGTATGATCTCTGTTGTTCTTGTTTCCAAATATAGAAATCATTTGTAAATTTTTTGTTTTCAGAATTGAAAAAACAACTTCCTTGATATATGTAAATTTTAATTCAATTAAAATATGTAAATCTTAAATGGATATAGGTACTTAAAATGCTACAATGTATTTTAGATAACTTACAGTGCTTCTTGGTTTTTCTTTTACTTTTATTAGTACATGTTTGCAGCATGTAATGATTACAGTCAGTGTAGGGAATTGGTGCATATATGTAACACATTTCAATTCCTCCCCCTCTTCTTTCTGCCCCTGTTTTATTTTTCCAGCCTCAGATTCATTTATTTGTAAGACTTTATATGGGTAATTGTCAAATACACAATTCAAAACCAGACAGGCCAAAGAACATATAAATCAAATAAGACAATTGTACTAAGTCAAGGTACACTTTTAGGTATATTGTCTGCACTGGATTACAATTTTTTTTATTCTCTTTTATCCCATTATCTGACATATGCACATATATTCGCTTAAGAGTGACCATGTAATATTTAAGTTTATGTGTCTGCGTTATCTCATTTAACATTATGGTCTCAAGGTGCATTGATTTTCCAAAATGTAATTGCCCATTTTGCTGTTCCTCATTCCTTCTGTGCACAACACTGGGGTTAAGGTAAGGAGAGCCTCCTAAGAAACAGACTACTGAGTCCACACCCACAGTTCTGAGAATTAGAAGAGGGAACCCTTGGTTTTGCCAGCCTCTCGCTTCTTCCTTGCTGCAATGAGGACTGATCGCCAGAAAGCCAAAGTAAAGAGGCTGTGCCTATGAAGATTACCTACACTAAACCTTCCAGGACCAATTGGAGAAGTGGCAGGTTTGCAGATCCCAACTGTGTGAACATGTGAACATTCACCAAACCCAAGGCCCTCCCTACTAAGGTCTCCCTCTTGACCTGCTCAGACTGTGTCATCATGACCAAAGGATGGTTACTTTTCTCTAATTCCTTATTTGCATAGTCCTTCTGCAAGGCTGGCCTTAGTGGATTTTCTATGAGCTGTCTGTAAACCATAATGCACTTTTGTGATCTAAAAAGTCCCTCTTTAAGACAGTTTCCTCACTTCAGTTGATGTAAAACAATTTTATGTTGTTTCCCACTGTCTTCATATTTTTTTATTACAAAGCAGAAGGTTATTTTTTGGTTTGTGTCTGTTTATTGCTAAAGTACTTTTAGACATACTTTTATATTTCCTTTTGTTCCTGATTAATGAAAGTCTTATGAAGGAAAAGACCTATACACAGATAGACAGCGCTATAAATTTCCTCTTCCTCCATGTTTGTATGATCACAAATGAAATATGAAGAGTTTGCCTACCTATAGGTTAAAATGAGGATTTACAAAATGCACAGAAAGACTGTGTAGATACTTCACTCTACAAACTGCTTTGGGCAGTTGGCCAAGTACAACCACTGATTGAGCATCTCTTAGGTATTGGAGGAGGAAGACAAAGGCCATGATTCCAGCATTTAAGGATCCTGTAGTTTAGTTAGGGAGTCCCTGAGGGGTGTATAAAAATAGAAAGACAATAGAATCATGTATAAGGCATCTGATGGAGGCAACTGGAGACCTCACTGAGGACATCATTGAAAAGGGGATACTTGAGCAAGATTTTTAAAGACAGATCAAGTAGGAAAGCAAGTTGCTAGCAGGTAGAATGGATTATGAGAGTCACAGGAAACTTTTATGTCTGCTGGAAAATACAAGAATATGGTTCTGTTTTAGTTCTATTTATGGTTCTATTTAGTTTAAAATGTCAGTCACATGAGTGAAAGGAAATGAAGCTAGAGAACAAGTAGAGCATTCATAGATTGCCTTGACTTCTTAGAAAGACTTTTTCTCTACTCTAGTGGTTTTTGAAGTGGCCCTGGGCAAGCGACAGAAGCATCACCTGACAGTATGTTAAAAATATAGATTCTGAGCTCCCATCCCAGTAACCAAGTAAGAAATTAGGAATGTGGCTAGAAATCTTAATTTTAACAAGCTTTCCACATGATTCTAATACACTCAGTTAAAATTGTGCTTTAGGGAATGAGGAGCCAAAGCAGGTTCTGAGCATTGGCAAGTTAATATTTCAAAGATTTTTTCCTATAGCAATGTTAAAGCAGAATTGGAAGGGATAAGCCCAGTGGTTGCGTCATTAATTAAGAGACGTGTCTGATGGTTCATGTGAAAAATGATGAAGGCCTAAACAGAACAGAAATGGAAGAAATGGAAAAAGGAGGAAACTAGAGGTGAAAAGGCAGTTTGAGGCCAGATGGCCATGGAAGGTAAGAGAATGTATTCTGGAGTCTTTCACTGCTGTAACAGGCTGCATGAAAATGACCTGGTAAGGTCACACTAGAGAGAGGCATTAGCCAGCTCACCTCAGCATCCACAGAGGTGCTCATTAGCCACGTCTTCCCCTTAACCCTCAGGGTGAAGACGAACTCTTCCTGAGCCATCAGAACTACTGGCATGAAAATGATTATTTCTACATACAGAAAACATCTCAAAACCTATCTTTGCTAATGAAAAGAATGTGTAAAGTATATTAGTGTGTACACGTGCACACTCAAGGCAGTGCTATGGTATAGTATTTCTATTTTTAAAGTTTATTTTTAGTTTGATTTTTTAGCATTTCTCTTTTGACTTCTGATTATTTCGTAGCTCCTTGGGTCCTGCATTTGTATGCAACAGGAGATGGGGTGAGGTGAGTTACATAGCCATCAGCACTTCATTACATCTATGTTAATATTGTCTCAGCCTCTGTGTATTTAGATTCCAGCAAACAATGCAGATAAGAATGTCTGAAGACCTTTTTTCTTTTTATTGAGAGATTAGTCACTACCAGACTTAACTCTTATAAGAATGTTTAAATTCCAGGTCATAAACCACAGGATGTGAATGTCTTGTTCTGTTGTTCCAGAAAGGGATCCAAGAGCCATACTGATTTTTTCCCACCTAATGTTATGTTGTTGGGTTAAAATTTGTCCTCCCAAAAGAAGTGAAGACCTAACCCCAGGACTTGTGGCTGTGTCCTTACTTGGAAATAGAATCTTTGCAGATACAATCAAGTTTAAATGAGGTCCTTCATTATTAGGGTAAGCCTTTATCCAGTGACTGCTGTCTTTATGAGAACATGAAAATCTGGTCACAGATAAAGAGAATATTATGCCATGCAATATATACCTTACAACCATGGAGGCAGAGTCTGGAGTGACACATGTACAAATCAAGGAGTGTTCAGGATGACCACCACCACCACCAGGAAGAAGAAAGGAAAGACCCTCCCCCAGAAGCGTTGGAGGAAGACTTTCCAACACCTCGGTTTCAGTCTTCTGGCTTCCAGAAGTGGTAGAGCATGAATTTCTATTTTTCAATGCTGCTGAATTTGTAGCAATTTGTTACTGAAGATCAAAAAACCGAAACATGCCCCAAATGTTTAACAGGTTTAAGATGCAATTCCCATCTGAGAATTTACATACACCAACAGCAACAGCAACAGTAACAAGGAGAAGTCATAGAAGATTTGAGACTTACATGAGACAGACTTTGAAATCAGGGGAGTCAGAGAGATGGAAAAGGAGCCTCCTATGTATACAATATGAAGAAAATGGATAATGTTCTTTTATCAGACTGCCTGAAAGTGCAATAAACTGCTTCTGAAGATGCAAGGGGAAAATTCTCCATAATTTTCAGGGAAAATGAGGACAGCCACATAACCCTCATGTTCTGTGACAGCCTATCACCAAATGAAAGATGGGGAATAATAGAAAAGAGAGTGATGATATAAAACGGGCCCCAGACATGGAGCATTGCTGGATTAACTCCAGCAGCATTTGTGTATGTTGTCACGTCAATAAAATTACTGAAATTGAAACCTGAAATTGAACAGAGTGTGAAAGAAAGAAGATATTACTCCAGGGACCTAGGCAGTAAATATTCACATTAAGAAGAGGTGATATCATGGAAAATTTCTGTGGTTTGTGATGCTGTTGAAGTCCAAACAAAAAAGGGTATAATTTCATTATTTCCCTTTGTGGTGTTTTCTGCAGAATGGAGCACTTGGTTATAATGAAATTGGACTCCTGAGAAGTGAAATCAAAGTTCAGAGCTGCGTCAGTAGGCTGGAGTGCATATTCATTTGTTCACAGCCTTGTGGGGCTGCTTTATCTCAATTAGGAGCTGTGAACTTTCCTTCTTCACCAGCAGGAATCTGACGTGAAGAATAGGAACTGAGTTTCTTGGTCAAAGAAAAAGTTGAGCCCGAAAGTGACTGAGGTCAGCGTGGCAGTGTAGCTGGAAGTCCACCTCTCTTTGACCAGTTACGAAACAATTCCTGCTTATCCCCACCACATACACAGGTGGAAGAAAATGAACCTGGAGAACAAGCAGAGTTGGTCCACGGATTGCCTTGAGACCCCTCTCTTTTTCTGCCATTAAAGTCTTGGTTGTTTTGTTCTTGCAGCACATTTGAGAACTGTTAGCTCCCTTCTTTCTGCTGTTTTATTTCCTAGCAGTTCCTGTGCTCAATCCCAAAGGGAAATCTGACATCCTCACTCCCCATGGAGCAGGTGTTGGGAATTCTGAGACTGATTTGTCCATAGCACAGGCTGCAGATTCAAAATATACAGACAGGTTTCTCTGACACCCAAACAGCTGCCAATGTTTCCCCTTAGGGATCATTCTTTATTGAAAGAATTTGCAGTCTGCATTAAGTTCTCACATTCTTTTAAAAACAAATCAAAACAAAACAAAACAAAACACAGCATGTAATTCATCATTGGATGCATCTGCAAAAGGCCCAGAGTTGTCAAACGAGAGAGGAAGACTTGTTTTGTCTTACCTGGAGATGTTATTAATATGCCATGCTCCGGATAACTTGACTGAATTCTTACAAAGCAGTAGGAGGTAGTCCCTATTATGATCTTTATTTTATAAGTGGAAACCAAGCTTTAGAGATGAAGTTGGCCAGGTTACAGTTAGGATTGGGACTCACATGCAATCTCTCCCAAACAAAGTCATCAAGAGCATTACTATGCTACATTGCCACTCCTCAACTGCAGTTTTCCAGGAAACACAGAATGTTGGGACTGGGTGACCTTTAGTTCACTTGGCCTACTAAAACAAGATACATGGAATTGGTAACTTATAAACAACAGAAATTTATTTTTCATGGTTCTGGTGTCTTCAAAGTCTGAGATCAAGGTGCTGGCAGATTCAGGTCCTGGCTCAATAATAACACCTTCCTCCTGTAACCTTACATTGTAGCAAAGGTATGGCAGCTCTCTGGGGGGCATCTTTAATAAGGGCACCAGTCCCATTTATCAGAGCTATGCTCACGTGGTCTAACTACCTCCAAATAGACCCTACTTCTTTCACTATCACTTTGGGTGTTAAAATTTCAAATTATGAATTTTGGAGAGATGAAAGGATCAGACTGTAACAATGATAATCCAAACAACTCTAATCATTCTGCAAACCTTCTTAATAGCAATACTGAAAATAGTCTAGATTCTGCCTGTTCACATTTTAGTACCAAAAAATTACCATCTCTTTGAATACAAATACTGTATTTTGGGTCAGATCTAAGCATTAAAATATTTGTGTGCGTGTGTGTGTGTGTGTGTGTGTGTGTGTGTGTGTCTGGGAATTTGAAGTCTCTTTATGTAATGTCTAGTTCATTCATGCTAGTTCTCTACTCTATGCGAAATAATACCAATGCTTTGGCGGTCTAGTGACTATTTAGGGACAAGTTTTTGACTCTCTCTAGATCTTTTCTTTCATTTGGTATTTGCATAAGATTTCATCCATAATGGTCTCCAGAAATTTTGATTTTTTTGGAACGGCTATTGTTTTTCTAAGCCCCTTTGTAACTGTAGAGAGCAGAATTTGGACACAGTATTTCTGGTGTGGTTTGGCCAGAAAATAGCAGAGTGAGATTCTTGAATTCTATCTCTTTTTTTTCACCATCTTTGGGTCATAGAAAGCAGCATGATATTGACTAAGTTTCACACAAGATTAACTTGCCTCTGCTCTGAGTTACAATTTGTGATGACCCAAGTCTACCTTTACACTATTAATGAATAGAGCAATTTTATGAGCACAGGCCGTGCTGAAAATGCTCAGCCCTTTGTGTATTCCATTGACCAACCTTTGTAAAGACATAAACATAGTTCTTGGTTCAAATTGAACTCATTAAAATCCAACATTCCAATTGATGTTATAAATGTTGCTGTCTAGATACCTCCCCCATGGCTATTTGCCAGAGACTTTCATATAAATCTATAACTAAAACAATCTTATCTGTTCCAATACATTGGTTAGGGCAAACATTCCAGGTGTAGTATATGCCTTTTTGACACACACTGTAGTTTTCTATAAATCATCCAGATTAAGAGCAAGAACTGAGAAGCCTAGAAACCAGCAAGATATATGCTGTCTCCAATTCTACAACTCCTTTTTCCTGTTCCAAATGACAAGTTAACTTCTATCTTTGGATCAGAAAAATAATATCTTTCCAGAATTATTTTCTTCTTTTGCTCTGCTGGATATATCTGGATAATGTCTACCTATTTTTTTCCTAAAGTGCATCTGTGAATTTTGGGAGATGATACTAGATTCCGTTTTGGCTAAGATATAGTTTTGGACCACCTTCAAATAACAAGAATAAAATAATATTAAATATTTATTTCACCCTCCCCTTTCTTCTTCTCTCCCTTTCTCTCTCATTCTTGATCTTATCTAATCCTCCACAACCCCAAAATGTAGATTAATTATTGTCACTTCATAGCAAAAGCTTAGAAATTGAGGTTTAGGTAGAATGACTTTTCCAAGGCAAGGAACTGGTGGAGTCAATCTTCATACTTGCAGCTAATCCCACTACTTCCAGATTGCTTTTCTAAATTAAGTTTTCCAAGGTAGTTTGAATAGATGTCAGTCATTTTCTCCTCACAGGGAGGGTTACCTCAACAAAATGATTCTGTTGTGATACCCAAGAATTTTTTCAGGATTCATCTTAATCAAGAAAAGCTAATACAAAATTATTCATACCATTTCAATTTCTTCATCTAAATGAGATAGATTACTTTGGGTTGACTATCTTAACTAGATCAAAACAAATGAAATATCTTAGTTACTTTTCTCATTGCTGAGACAAAATACCTGGCACCCAAAGTTAAAAGAAATAAAATTTATTTTGGTTCACAGTTTGTAGAGGTTTCATTCTGTAATCTGTTGACTCCAAGGCAAGGTGGCTTCACAGAGGAGAGCAATTCATAGCACGTAGATGACAACAAAATCAACAAGGGAGAGAAAGATTCTTTTTGTCCCTTATATCAGGGTGCCAGGATTAGGGTGGGGTCAGTGGACTATTAGTGGACTATTCCAGAAATCACCCACCCTTAATCCAGCATTGTGCTATGAATCAATCACACACTCTAGATTCAGCCACATCCAAAAAAAAAAAAATCTTGTGACTACATGAGTCTTTGGGGGAACATCTAGAAAAACCATAACATCAAATAAATTATTTTAAAGAAGGAGGGGCAGTGAGATGAAAAAAGAATAGCGATGTGTTATGTACATGCACCAATTCTCCACAATGAATATCATCATTATGTATTACAAACATGTACTAATAAAATTTTTTAAAATTTTAAAAAAGCAAGAGAAAGTACAGAGAAAGACTTCACTGGGCTACAAGAAAATAATTCTGTCAATCAATTCATATTGATACATTTGTGTTTTGGAGACAAAGTCTTGTCATGTTGCGTAGGTTAGTCTTGAATTCTTAGGCTCAAGCAATCCTCCTGCCTCAGCTTCTCAAGTAGCTGGAACTGCATGTGCACCTCACTATGTCTGGTTCCAATTTATATTAATATGAATCTTTCCATTTGTGGTTCTGGAAATTGAGCCCAGGGCCTTCACACTGATATACATCTCCAACCCTCTTTAAAATTTTGAGACAGGATCTTGATAAGTATCTAAATTGCTCAGGTTGGGCTTGAACTTGTGGTCCTCCTGCCTCTGTCTCTAAGAGTGCTAGAATTACAGGTGTGTGCTACTGAACCTTGTTTCTGAACCAAGACTTTGTCTAAGCATCCCAGAGATACTAAAATAGAAGACCTGGTCCATGAATGGCATATCCTTTTTACAGTTTAATAGTCAAGTCTTCTCATGGCCTAGAGTTTAACTCTTGTTGGTGCTGGATGAGAGCTTTTTTGGTCAGTTCTGAAAAGCTGAGAGAACTGCTGTCTGCATGGAAGTATACATTTTTCTTTAAAATTTACTTGTTCAATAAATGGATTTTTTCCATAAACACTGGATTTTGCTAATTAGATCCTCTAGTGTCATTTAATGAGTTCCTCCCTTTCTCTAAATTGGTATTTACAATGAGAGTCTTGATTAGATTCAGATTATTTATTTTATTTTATTTTACTTTATTTTAAAGATAGTAAAACCTAACAAAACAAAACAGAATAAATCCAATCAAAACACAGCAGTGAAATTGATACAGAACATCAAAGCAGGGTAATAGGAAAACAACAATGGCTACTATAGTATATCTTGTTATCTTCACAGTAGTTGTCCATTCCATCAGATATAGCAAAATCAGACCAAAACAAAACAGAATAAAACCAATCAAAACAGAATATTTTAGCAAAATAAAAAAAACAAAGAAACGAAAAACAAAAAATAAGCAGTGAGAACAATATTAGACTTCAAAAACAAAACAGAAAAAAATCCCCCATCTTTGCCATATTGTATACTGTTATCTTCCCTATGCTCAGATTGCAAATTCCATGCCTATAAATTCAACCAAACAATACAGTCCTTCAGTTACTTTTTGTACCTCAGTTGCTATCAGGTCAGGTTGACCTCCAAACCAGCTGGTGGCTTATGGGTTGAGGGGGTTTGGTGACTCTCAGCTTGCATGCTGATAGGCTTACAGGAGGCACTGACTTAACTCTTTCACGTCGGCTCTTCCCTTTATTTATTTATTTTCAAAACCATATCATTGATGGAGTTGTTTCCTTTCATGAAGACAGCTATAATGTCCAGGATCTCTCCTTATGGTAGTAGCAGCATGGATAATCATTGTTCAGATCTATCAATTCATTCACAGTTAGCAAATACTGATTATAAGTATAAAGAAATATAAAGAAATGTTTCCCAAGGCTGTACCTTCAGGGATCATTTTTTAGTGTGTTACTAGAGAAGTTTCTCTGATTGTGTAGCGTACAAGAAAAAGTTTCCCTTATAATCAGTTTGGTTATCTGATATCTAGCTCATTCAGGGAGAGAAAGATAATTGCTTGATAATTTCATTGCATGTGATAGTCTTCAAAATAACACACTGATTTTATAATTTTATATGTTACTATTAAACTTACTTTTATTTATGTAGCCTGATTTTGAACTTATGGATTCAAGCATATTTTTTTCTTATTTCGAACTTATTTTTTCTTCCTTTTAATTGGTATGTTTGTGAGACACAATATTTACATTCATTTTGGGGAGTTAGTCAAGTGTATTTTATATGATATCAATCTACTGAAATGTATTCCTATAAAAAGGTGGTCAAATTGTCTCACCTTTAGATAGAGTGAACTTTGCCATTTGAACCCTGAATTCTTCTGATGAAATTCTTGTAGTCCTTAATCTCCTTGATCTATAGTATGATAAGACATTTCAGGCTCATCTTGTTTATTGTCTGTTCTAGAGCTGAATAACACATTTTTTCAAGGAAAGTCTTTTTAAGAAGAAACATGTAGAGGCAGTAGTCTGGATCATTGCTACTGAGTTGGTCACTGTTTCTAAATTTTCCAGCATCTAGAGCCATAGATGCCTTACATTTTCAAAAGATAAAATTCATCATGAGTCAATACTGATTCTTTGACATTCAAATTCAAAATTACAGTATAGGGTTTCCATTTAACTTCATTCATCTTATGCCTGTAATTCTTCTAGGATTAAAATCTCAGTCCTCAAAAGCTTGAATATAAGTATTAATTTGCTTTATCCTATAATATATACAGAACTGTCTCAGAATAATAAAACCAACAATTTATACAAAGGTGTGATAATTGGATTCAGATAATTTATAAGATTTTTCCAATTGTTTTGTCTTGAGGCTTTACCCAACTTAAGATGCAAGGCTGACTGGTATGTTTTAAAATATCTTGAAATAGGTCTTTGTGGTTACATCACTAATTTAATTTGCTTTCTTTACTTTGTTTTGGGTTTTAGGGAATTATTTTTTACAATTTAATTTTGGTTTATACCAGTATCTTAGTCAATCTGACCTGCTACCACAAAGTACTATACACTAAGTGGCTTATAAACAACAGAAACTATTTGTCACAGCTCTGGAGGCTGGAAGTTCAAGATCAGAGTGCCAACATAGTAGGACATAGGGAGGGTCTTTTTCTGGTTTGTAGACTGCTGTGTCTTGTTGTATCTTCACATGGTGGAAAGACAGGGAAGCTCCCCAGAATCTAAGACCGGTAATCCCATTCATGGTCTCCACCCTCCTGTTCTACCTCCCCGAAACTCTACATTCTAATACCATCACACTGAAGGTTAACATTTCAAAAACTGGACTTCATAAGATACAAATATTCATTTCATAACAACTGGTATCTCTACTCCATGTTAAAGCTTATCTGGAAACTGATTTTGTTTTCTACTTAGCTTTGGGTTCAATATTTTGCCTTTCTGAATTCTGGGTGTCTCTCTGTGTCTTGCCAATGTTGATCACCATTAATTTTCCACATAACTTTGCTTCCAGATTAAAGCCTCCCCAATTCCTTAAATCTACTTCAAGTTCACAGTAACATATTTTATGTGCACAGGTGGCTTCTACTTAAGGATTGTCTGTGGGTAATGGTAGGATTTATAGACAATCACTTAAAATTGAGTATCAGGTATTATGCTTTAAAATTAACCACAGTCCCCAGTAGGATCTGGGCTGTTGCCTTCTTTTTTCCTCCTGAGCCTTTTATTCTACTTTCTGGCTCCCAAGGCCTGAACCACAAACTCCCAGTTATTCATTTTTTTTTCTTTAGAAGAAATAGCTTTATTTGGATTAGCATCTGGAGAAAGAAAGTAGTGCTTGACTTAATATAACAAGGTGAGGAATGCAGATAAGTTGTTCAATATCCAGATATTATTGTTAGACAAACAGACTCTTTTCCCCAGCAGATTCTGCAGTAAGATAGGCAATAGGAGTCTCTGCTGAGAAGACACACTTCCCATCCTTAAAATACTCTGTTACACTACAGTTCTGAAACACTGGAACAGCATTCTTAATATGCTTTCTTCATTTCAGCCATCACCGTGGTAAATTCCTGACTTTCAAATGAGTTCTGTTCTGGGGGAACATCTGTATGTCAGATTCTTTAGTAAGTCTGACAAAGCAAGTCTTATATGCCTTTAATACAGATATAATGTAAAGCATTAAAAAAAAACCCCACGCATACACACAAATGCTGTAAATAAACTATTTTTTAATTTTATAGTTACCTTAAAATGGTGGTACAATATAACTGTAAATAAACTTTTTACTTTTACAGCTACCTTTCAATGGTGGCACAGTGCACTACAACAGCTCTAAACAAACTTTTTACTCTTATGTTTACCTTAAAATGGTGGTACAGTACAGTACAATAACTGGCATATAGGGGATTGCATGGACTGAACTGACAAGAAGAGAGTTACTAACTGGTGGGGGAAGGAGATGGGGGAGGTATTGGAGCTGAAACATCATCAGCAATAGGAGATGAAAGGCAAGATGGAATTTCACCCATACTTCATGTTGATCACTCAGGTTTTTTGATGGATTCAATTCTGTCTACCCTCTTGAAAAAATTATCCAGTGATGTCTGAGTAGTAGCTCTTTTTTCTCATCATAGAGGACTCTGTAGCACTGGACAGCAGTCTTAATAGCTGCAGAAGCCTTTGTGTGTTGTTCTACGGTGGGGTCCGGTGCCTTGAAAACTAATAGTGCCTCTTCAAATAAAGAAAATCCCCTTGCCATTTCCTGTGTTGTGAATCTCTTTGGTTTTTCAGTGATACCTTCATCTTGCCTGTCTTGGTCTGTTTGCTGGGCCTCTAATTCCACCAGGTCCTCACTAGTGAGCTTGTGTTGCACAACGGAGTTCAGTGATGCTTTCCTCTTGCAGATCTGGCTCTGGCTTCTTGCCAAGGTGTTGAAGACCTCTTTGGACTCCCTGCCCATCTTCTCAAGTCCATGAACTTTATGAACAAACTGTGGCAAAGGCTCTTCCAAACCCCATTCATGATGACAGCTGAAACCTAATGCCAAGCAAAGTAAATGTTTTTTATGGTCTCATAGATGTTATAGTACTTCCAAAATTGTTGCAAGGTTGTTTTTGTTTTATCAATTGCCTTCACTGCATAATGAAAAGTGTGCTGTAAATAATATTTCTTGAAAGTTGCAATAACTTCTTGGTCATAGGTTAGATGAGGGCCTTAGTATTCAGTGGCAGATGCAATATATTGGCATTGGGATGAAATTCATCCATGAACTGGGGATGAACTGGTGCATTGTCAAGCAGCAAAAGAATGTTAGTGGGTATCTTTCTCTAAACAATATTTCTCTATATCTGGGATAAAGTGGTAGAAAAATCAGTCCTGGAAAATGGCTTGTGTAACCAAGGCTTTGGAGTTACTCTTCCACACCACAAGTAAAGAGCCTTTGGCAATGTTTCTGAGAGCTCTTGGGTTCTCTGAATGGTGAATTAAGAGAGGCTTTAGTTTCATGTCACCAGAAGCACTGCCACCAAACCACAGAGTAAGTCTGTCCTTTGCTGCTTTGAATCCTGTCATCACTTCTCTTTCCTGATATTACTTTGTTCTGGCATCCAGTACAGTCCTGTCTCATCAACATTAAAAATCTGTTGGAGTAAATAAGCACCTTCATCAATAATTTCTGCTGGACAATTTGTAATCTGGGAAATAACCCAAATGCCCATCAATTGAGGAATGGATAAAAAAGATATGGTACTTTTATACAATGGAGTACTATTCAGCTATAAAAAACGATCACATTGAGTCTTTTATAGGTAAATGGATGTGACTTGAGACCATACTCCTAAGTGAAATAAACCAAACACACATGTATAAACACCGCATCGTCTCCCTAGTGTAAGAAACTGAAAGACTCAATAAGATACAAAATTCCCGATAAATATGGAGCAAAGGTTCTGAAGTCCAATGGTGCTCTTATTCTTTGATTTGATTGGTTTAAGTCCCTTTCCTACTATTTGATTGCAATATGTGAGAAGATAGGAACAGCTCTTTTGAAAAATGGGACATTATGGTAGCCATTGCTGGTTTCTTGTTGTCCTACTTGAAGGCTTGTAATTCTCTTTTGTTTTATCTGGTTTTATATTACTTTGTTTTGTTTGAGTTTATTGTCTGTAAATGTATGAACAATCATTTTGAAGAAAGCAAGAGACACTAGGTTAACCATTGTGAATTTCCTGTTGTTATGTTTTGAAAACCTGTATAGCTTGCAGTGTTCTGTTCTGAAATACTATATTATGTTTGACTGTATTCTGTTTTGTTTTGCTTTGCTTTGTTCTATTCTCTTTAAAATAAAAAAAATAATAATTTCTGCTGGAAAATCTCGGACAATTATGGTATCTGCACCCACAGCTTCACCACTTACTTTTATGTTGCGAAAGTTGACTCTAGCCTGGAATCTGTTAAATCATCCATGGCTGGCAGTTAAACATGCATCCTGTTCACCCCGTTTTTTCTTCAAGTTTTCAAAGAAGTGTTTAGTTTTTTTTTTTTTGAATAAGCATTAAGCTGAGTGGGACTTAACATTGATGCTGATTCTGCATCCACACACTGAGAAGTTTCTCTGTGTCCTGGATTGCTTCACTAGGCTTTTTGGATATTATTGTTGATTTCGTTGTTACAGTAGACTTTACATGCTCCATGATCTTATGTTTGTTCTTTAGGTTTGCTCCAGTTGTTGAACAATTCACATTATAAGAGTAAGTGATGGTTACCATCTGTTCACCTCAATCCAATTTCTCAATTATTTTCACTTTTGTTTCCATGGTTACTGCTTTGTGCTTCCTAGCAGTCTCCTCCACATCACCACTGCTTTTCCTCTTGCTTCCAGACATCCTGAGCACTGATGGAGCACTGTGGTATTGTACAGTATTGCACTGTACAGTAAGCATACAGCAGCACAACTGTGACAATATCTGGTAGACACATAAACTATTTCCATGCTTTGTTTACATCTATGAATGCTCATAATGCAAGGTACATTCATATCTTTGGAAGTTCATAACTTGAGTTTTCATAAGTTGGGGACTTACTGTATTACAGGTAAAAGGAAATATCACATTATATTAATCATAAATTTATCTTCTGCTTTTAGCTTAAAGTGTATCCCGGTTTTCAATGTTTCTGCCATTCTGAAGCTAGGGAGGAGGCAATCTCCCTGGCTCAATGCCTTTCCTCATCAATTAGTCAACAAATAGGAGACTCAGGCTTGGGCAGTAGGGTTCTTTCCTCCACACAATAGAACATAAGGCACCTAAGACATGATGGAGGAACAGACTGGTAAGGCTTGTGGAGAAGTAAGTACTGCCCTAAATTGGTGCTGGAAGGGTGTTTGCTGGTTTAGGTGCCTTTATCTCTACTAGCTTTCTCAATCTTCATCATCATCTTCTCTTCCAGACCTTGTTCCACATTCTCGGTTGTTTAAAAATTCACACAGAGGTTGTCTATAGCAAGTAGGGAGGGCAGTAGGGAGTAGTGGGTATTAGTGGGGACAATTAGTAGACTAGACACTTTGGTTGCAGCTCAGAGTAAAGGGGAATTCCTGAGGGAGACAGAGTTTCCATGAGAGGGTCTGAGGTGTATGCACAAGTGTATGTGTGTGCATGTATATGTGTGCACACATATGCATGCATGTGCGTGGTGAGGCAAAAGTTAACAAGATTGTAGCCTTCTATAAATGTAGAGTTGGGGGAATACAGAGGGCTCTTTAAGGTGTGACCCCCAACTCCTTTATAATGGAATAATAGTAGCTCACACTCATTGCTAAATCTGCACCTGGATTCAATTCATCCTCATCTTCCTATTACTTTCTTAAAGTATCTCTCTCAAACCCAAAACCAAATCCTTGACCCAGTTTCTCATATCCAAACACCCCTTGAAATGTTCTAGAAGCAGAAGGCCATATACTAAGATTCTTCATATTTTATGGTTCAAAACACTGACAGAGATGAGAAATCACACATTTCTTGCTTACTTGATCATAGTCATAATCTCTCCCTTTCCCTCCTTCCAGAGTCAGACCCCAGGGCTTGTGAATTTTTTTCTTTCTCTTTTTGCAGATAATGTGACAGTATCCAATATGCCAAAAGTTGGACTCAATGAGTTTTGTATCTTTCATTTCCTCCTTCAATTCTTTTTCTGAAAAAGTCAAGTTGTTTGCATCTGCCTGAAATAGTTCATTCCATAAAAGCTGCCTCAGTCCTACTACCAATAGATATTGTGATAATGAAAGGGAAAGAAAGGGCTCAAAAGGAAAGAACAACTGGGATAGGGAAAAGGAGAAATGGAAGAAAGGAAAAGAGAATGTTGGATGACAGAGGCTCTGGCTTAGACCCACACTGTCTATCCATTGACCAATCTTGGTCTCTTCCCATCATCTCTCAGTAGCCTTTAATCCTAGGTCAAAAGACACTCAGTCTTACTCGAAGCTGTTGTTCTCCAGGGGACAAGCGGACAACAAATAAGATCCACAAACATTTGCTAATGAACATTATATGGCCCTGTCTTTTGAGCAGTAGGAGCACAGTTCTTGCTAAGTGTATCATCTGAGGCTTCATTGATTGAATTGTTTGCCTGACTGCACAGAAGAGTTTTTTTCCCACTAGTTTTCCCTTTCTGCACCTAACTAAATAGAGAAGAGAGGTTCTTTGAGAATCAGGTCCTCATCATAGCACCATGGCTTCTCCCCTGCCACCTCCCCCAGCTCCAGAAGGATAATTCAATTCTCATAGGGTGTTGTGGTTGATACATTGTGTCAACTTGTGCAGTTTAGAAGTTCAACTGAGAGACTCAGTGGGAATCCAGGATTCTTACTTTGTAAATATCCTCATCCTGTGCAAAGGAGGGCAAGGACATTTTGTGAGTGTTAGATCCCTCCTGACGTGGGGCTGGCCTTGTATAATTTAAGGGAAGAGAAGAGGCTTGCACCTTCTCTTGTGCTCTGGCTGCTGCCTTGAAGTGTTGCCCCTGTGCCATGCCACCCTGCCTTGTAGCCAGCTGATTATGGATCAAAATCTCCAGAAACTGTAAGCTAAATAAACCTTTTCTTCCCTAATTTTGGGTGTCAGGTGTTTGTCTCAGCAATGAAGAAAACTAAGACATAGGGTAAAAGTGGCATGGTTGGAAGGTAGGAGGGTGAGCATATGGAAAAGGCATTTTCTCTAGTCTCAGAGTGTGAGCAGTGGTAGTCCAGTTCCTTATTTTATATCTGCTTTCCATAATTCTTTTTCTCTCATTATGGCTTTCATAACCATAATACTGATTTACTGTTTTGAAAGTTGTTGAGCAGTGCCACTTACAGAGACTACTGAGAGAGTGATTGTGACCCTGGTATGTTCTCTCACCTGAATTTCCCAGAAGCATCAGTTCCTATGGCCTCTAGATTGATAATCACAGACACCAACTTCATTCTGAGGTTTTCTGTGTCATTTTCTTCTTCTGGAGAACCTGAACATCTACAGCACTTTCAGGACTGGGATCACAGTGCCCTAGATTTGAATCCTGGTCAGAGTCTCAGTCTGGGCTCCTGGGACTCCCTGCAGTCCTTCCTTCCTTCCTTCCTTCCTTCCTTCCTTCCTTCCTTCCTTCTCTCCTTCCTTCCTTCCTTCTCTCCTTCCTTCCTTCCTTCTCTCCTTCCTTCTTCCTTTCTTCCCTCCCTCCCTTCCTTCCTTTCATCTTTCTTTTCTCTCCTTACTCATCCTCCTTCCTTTCCTCCCTCTCTTCTTTCTTTCTTTCTTCCTTTCTTTTATTTTTTACATTGACAAGTTTTGTATAGTTCTAGTGACTGTATGTTGGGAACCCAAGTCAAAGTGAATATTTGACATGTTTGATTACACTCATAGGATCTATATAAAAGAACATTTCAAATGACATTGACTGAGAGAATCTATGACATATGACATGTCCTGCTGGATCACTGGTATCTAAAAAGGTAATTGCAAACTCAGAAATAGGGCTACTTTCAATGCAATTATTTCTTCAGGTTTTTGAGAACCTAAAGCAAGATGACATTTCTGGACTTTGTTCTGCTAAAACTGGCCAGACGTCCCTCAGTTTTGGCTATGTTCCCTAACTGTAAAACAAAAGTATTTGAGAAATAAACCTATAATGTCTTTTCTTACTTGAATAACTGCATGGTGTTATGATTTCTATATTTAATTTATCTTTCTGCCCTGCCATATCTACTCCAGAAACACTAGGAATGAGGAAACTGGGCCCTAAGTGACCCTTGCAACTTAAAAGAAAATAAAGTGTTTTCCTTCTTAAATCTAAGATGTGTCACATACATGCACCAAATACCCAACAAGAATGTAACCATTGTGTCAGAAAAACAAAATAGTAATAATAATAATGATAACAATGATGAAAATTATTGTAGGGAAAAGGAATGTAGAGATGGAGGGAGAGAGGTGAGTAAAGAGGGTAAGGGTAATAAAAAAGAATCAAAACGTGTTACGTACATATGCCTATTCCCTAAGGTGAATGTAAACTTCATGCACTGAAAACATGAGGTAATAGAACACCTTGATCTGAAAGTTACCAGCAGGCTTTGCAGACCAACAGCAAAACTGTATAACTGTTTAAAAAGTAACCATTTAAACCTGTAAAACATTTTTAGCTTCTGGTCTAAAGGAGGTAGACCAGGTGATTATCATTCATGGCTCATATTATTGAAAATAAGAAAGAAGTGTAATCTTAATCTTGAAGTAAAACTTTATTTCTTGTCAAGTTTTTACTAAACTTGTATATTTATTACAGGTTCGGAGTCTGTGTTTTAAATAAAACATATGTTTGTTTGAAAAAAAACAACATATACTAGTAAAATAAAATAAAAAGAAAATAAAATGTTTTCCAAAGCCAAGGAGATTGGTAAATACCCTACTGGGGCAAACTGTGTTTCTGAATTGCTTACTCTGCTTACTTATTTGCATTAAAAATTAGCACTGCATTGCATTTATAAAAGTAATGTTTATTGGATTAGCAAGAGTGTTGACTGTTACTAGTAAAATGAATTAAAGTACCTACGTATTCAACCTAAAGAACAATGGCATCCTTTATGTTATTGAATATGATTTTAAAGGTGATATAACACACTGTAGGCTTGGTATAACAGAGCTCAATGTTCTTTATCATGAAATTCCTAGGGAATTCATATGCAGATGAAAGCACAGAAACTCACAACAGTGGACCACAGAGCTGGCTGGTGAGAAAGTCCGGGGAATGATGAGAGGAGGTATGAAAGAGTTCTCTGAACGTTAGTCAGGCTCTTCTAAGGGATGAGCTATTCATGCACAATTTTAATTGGTGTTGTTTTCTGAGAAAATAATCTAAACAGCCAATGCTTTCTGCCATTCTACTGGATTTTCTGTTTCTGAGAATATGTGGTTTGGGGAATGTGGGGCAGCAGAGAATGAAGACCAGAGAGCAAACAACATTCCTGCCAGTATAAAAATCTCTCAAGATTTGGTCTTGCCTAAATGCAGTGCTTGACACACCTTCCAGGCTGCTCTTGCTAACGAGGCCAGGTAGAGTGTACATTTCTTCTTTCCACCCACATTTACTGAATATGTACTCAGTACTGGCTTATTCATGTTGATATCATTATCTAGCTGGGCCACAGGCTTGACAATGAGGAATTATAACAGTGTGAGCAGAGCTATGACAAGCTAAACATAGGATGCCCAGGGAGCACAGGATGGGGGCCTTGACCTGGGATGCCCAGTAAGGAAATTTGGGGAGCCACCCTGTGTTGGGGTAAACACTGGCTCAGTCTCTAAAGATCATGTCTGCTTTAGAGACAGTGAATAATGGGAAATATGCAAGAGAGGTCATTTACAAATCTGTCATTCATAAATTTGTCTGAACCATTTTGGAAGGCATTCATGTTTCCTCCCAGCACCACCTCATGGGGGTGATAAGTTCCAATCCGTTTATTACTCACTGTGAGAGAAATTGCTTCCTTTTATGTCTGGAACTAAACCTGGATCGCATTTCACAGGATATTCCCTGGTCACAGGGTTTTGGAATTTGGTAAGCCTGTGCCACATGGATCTTGAATATTCTTGGTTTTGTGGCTCTGGATTCCTTTTCCTCTTTGATCTTTAGATTAAAACTCACTTTTCAGCCTCTATGATATTCCCTTTTTTTGCCTTCTCAGAATCTTTATTTGTATCTTTTTGGGTTTCAGCAGCCAAACATCTCTCAACTATCCTGTTTTACAGACACACATACAGGCTGGTTTATATAAGGAGTGAAAATAGTTTTTTGCTTTTTGTTTCTGATCACACAGCTGACAAGTGACTGAGAAACTTTGGGGTGAGCTCTGTCCCTGAGTCACTTTTGTGTCCCTGGAGCCTGGCACAGGCCTTGCTGGAGAATTGGCATGAACAGAATGGGAGCCGTGGAGGGGCTGAGGTGGTGGATATCTCGAGACCTGGTAGTCAATGTCTTCAGCCAATGCCGAGAACCCAGAACCCTTTGATGCCCAGAATTCTGACTTTTTTAGTTTGAACTTTTATTTCTAATCTTCCTGACCTCTCACCATACTTGTAGGTGCTTCCTCAGTGTTGCCTGATGGAGTTATTTATGAAATATTTTCTTTACAAAATGATTGTGTTCTTATAATTATACAGAGGAAATGTTCATTGTGGAGCATTTGGAAAATATAGAAAGGATAATATAGTAATGTTAAATCATTCACAAGTTAGCCTCACCTCTCTACATTTCTTCCCTGGTTCTTATGATACATTAATAATTTTTCTTCTTATCAAATTTGAATCACCTGGAGAATTATACATTAATTTTTTTCTCATGCTATTATATAATGAATATTTTATGTGGTGGGGAATATTTTTTGAAAACATCATTTTAAATGGTTGCTTGATAATTTATCAAGTGGGTATAAATTTGACCAATTGACATTAAAAATGTCTGGATATAAAAAACATTTCAATTTTTACTAATATTGTTGCAACTTACCAGGTATAAGTCTGACTGTTCCCTGTCCACTATGCATGATTAGAAGGTTTATCTAAATCTGTGGTTCCCAAGGTAGAGTATGGTTAGTCAATATGTAAGATAATCTCAAATGTGAGAGCAAATGTTACAACTGATTTTTCTTTTTTTCATATTAGACTTTTAAAATTTCTAATTTTTAATGCTCACTTTATAATCAACATAATATGCTGAAATAGCAGCATATACAGAGAAACCACTAGCAAGGCCCCTATTTGGAACACACAAAAGCAGATTCTTTTTTAACTACAGGAAATTATGATCAAAATCATTTGCAGACTACTGATTTAAGCCCCCAGAGAAAGCTTTGTTGCTTCTGGGGTTTCTTGAGTTTCTGTGATTTTATGAAAAGTTGGATCTTGAAGGGCTCCAGGGTTTACTAAACTACTAGCTTTTTTTCCATCAGTATCAGAAACAAGGTCTCTTTCTAGACCTTTAGAAGTGGTGGCTAGGACTTTGTTGAGCTCCCTTTCTCTGAGCATCCATCAAGTGACATTCTGCGAAATCCTGATGCCATATTTTGCCTCCAAATGAAACTGAGGAATTAGGGACCACGTGGGACCTGCCTATGTTTATTTACTGCAGGGAGTTTGAGTACATTTATTTCCCCAATCCCTGCTTCTCTCCCACCTGGCTTGAGGCCCTTTGTTTTTCCTACTCTCTGAAAACTTTTACGACTCTTTCATTCTTTTACAGTAATACCATTTTAAAAGTTCCCCAATCCACCAACATAACAATATAAAATAACACAAAAACAAAGTTATGCTGTCTCTTTAAATTGTTTCAATTTCTTGCATTTTTGCAACTTTTGTTTGTGTTTTTAGTAGTTTTATTGGAGTATAATTGATGCACAATACATTGCACATTTTAATGTGCATAATTTGAAAAGTTTGATGGGTGCATACTTCTGTAAAACTATCACCATATTAAACTATCACCATATTAAAGTGAACATATTTATCATCACCAAACATTTCCCAAAAGGTTGCAGTAGTTATTCTCCTACTTTCCCTCACTTACTTTCATTGTCTGCAGGTAACCACTGACATTTTTTATGTCATTATAAAGTAGTTTATATTTTCTAAAATTTATATAAATAGAACAACCATACATTATATATTCTTTTTGTCTTGCTTCTTTATTCAATATAATTACTTTGAACTCCATCAATGTCATTTCATCAGTTCATTCTTTATGAATTTTCAATATTACTGTATAGCTGGATTATAATTTTCTTACTCATTTGCCTGTTGAGAAACATTCGAATTGCTTCCAGTTTGAGACTCTTACAAATAAAATTGTTAGGAACATTTGTTTGCAATTTTTTTAGACACATGGTTTAATGTTTCATGGGTTAATACATGAAAGAATGGCTGCACGTAAAGGAGTAAGTGTATTTTAATTTTTGAATTCTCAAAATGTTTTCCAAAGTGATTGTACCATATTACATTTTTACCTGCCATGCATGAGAATTTCATTGACTCCACATTCTCATTAGTACTTGGTTAGGCAGTGTGTCTAACTTTAGCAATGGTCTGTAGGTATTTTCAGTACAAGTGTGGATTGAATGTACCTAATCTGAAAATACAAAATATGAAATGTTCTCAAATCCAAAACTTTTTGTGCATCTATGTAACACTGCAAGTAGAAAATTCTATGATTTATGTGGTGGATTGTAGAAAACACAGATACACTAAAAATATTGTATAAAATTACCTTCAGGGTATGTATAAGGGCATATGTGAAATATAAGTGAATTTCATGTGTAGATTTAATATTTCTTTAATATATCATTCTTATGCAAATATTCTAAAATCCAAAAAAAAAATCTGAAATCTCAAAGACTTCTGCTCCAAAGCACCTAGGATAAAGGATACTCAACCTGGATCTCCTTAGATATACATTTCTCTGAAGACAAATTATGTTGAACATTTTGTCAGGAGGTTACTTTCCATCCTCAGAAAGTATCTTCTTTGTTGATTCTTTTCAAAACTTTTGCCCATGCAAAAGCTTTGGTTTGTTTTCTCTTATTGAGTTTTGAGTGTTCTTAAAACAGATGACCCTTGACTTATGATAACTTTGATTACCAGTTTTCAACTTTGTGATGCTGTGAATGCAATATGTAGTCATTAGAGATCATATTTTGAACTTTTTTTTCTGTATTAGCAATACTGGGTATCCACAGTGATATTCTCTCCTGATGCGGAGCGCAGCAGTGAGATATCGTGAGATAAGAATATCTGCATGTACCATGTGATATTCTGCAGGTTAAGTGTATTAAATGCATTTTCAACTTTGGGTGTTTTCAATTTATAAGAGGTTTAGCAGGTCATTAACCTCATCATGAGTTGAGAACATCTGTATGCTGGATACCAGTTCTTTATCAAATACCTACTTTTCAAATATTTTTCCCCATCTGTACCTTATCTTTTGATTTTCTTAGCAGTATCCTTGGAAAAACGGTCTTTTAATTTTGATGTAATGTAATTTATCACACTAAATCTTCTGTAAGAGAGAATAAGCAGAGTTCTTGAAGACAGGTGTAGGCAAAGATTTCATGAATGAAACACTGATTAGATGGGAAATACTACAAAGACTCAACAGCTGGGATCTTATCCTATTAGCTTTGCACAGCAAAAGAAATCACCAACAGAGTGAAAAGAAAACCCACAGAGTGGGAAAATATTTTAGTCAATAGTCCCTCAGACAAAGGACTTATATCTGGAACATACAAAAAATTGAAAAAAGTCAGACTTCCCAAATTTAAAGACCCAACCCAAAAATGAGCATCTGAGATGAATACACACTTCTAAGAGGAAAAAATACAAATGACAAATAAATCCATGAAAAAATGTTCAATGCTACGATCATTCATGAGATGCAAATTAAAACAATACTGAAATTGTATCTCACTCCAGAAAGAACTGCTATTATCAAGAAATCAACCATTAACAAATGCTGACAGGGTTGTGGAGAAGAAGGAGCCCTTCTCCACTCTTGGGAGTGTAGACTGGTACAACCACTGTGGAAATCAATGTGAAGATTCCTTAAGAAATTAGGATTAGAGTTCCCATATGACCCAGGTATTCCCCCTCTGGGTATCTTTCTGGAAAAATTAAAGACATCATACCATAGCAATATATGTGCACCCATGTTTATAGCAGCACAATTTGTAATAGTTAAATCTTGGAGCCTGGGAATTTAGCTCACTGGCACAGTGCCTGCCTGGCAAGAGTGAGATCCTGAGTTTGATTCCTAGTACAAAAAAATAAAATCTTGGAAACAACCCAAGAGCCCATCAACCAAGGAATGAATAAAAACAGATGTGTTCTCTTTTTATACAATGGAGTACTTCTAAGCCATAAAGAAGGTTAAATTTGAGACATTTCTAGGTATATAGATGCAACTTGAGACCATACTCCTATGTGAAATAAATTGGACACACATGTGTAGATGTTGCATTGTCTTTCTTGTGTGAGAAACTGAAAGTGTAAATAAGAACCAAAATGTACAATAGATATGGTGAAATAGGAAGAAATTATTCAAAAAGAAAGAAAACTAGGGAGGGCAAAAGGAGAAAGAAAGGAAGGGTAAAGGAAAAAAGACTTTAAAAAAAGGATAAAAAGGAAACAAAACTTTGTAAATAGGGAGAGGGAAGGGGTCGAAGAGAGAGGAACAGATTGGGAAAAAAGAGGAATCAAAATATATCATATACAGACAAATTCCCTATGATGAATATGATCTTTATGTATATCTAAATTGTACCAATAATCTTAATTTTAAAAAAAAGAAATGCAGTTTATCTTTTATTTTCTTTTCTAGATTGGGATTTTGGGGCCAAATCTAAGAAATTATTGTCTAACCTGCACTTTATTCTAGAAGTATTGTAGATTTAGAATTTAAATTTAGATGTATATTCTATTCTGAATTCATTTTTGTATATGGTGGTTTTGTGCTTTTATTTTTCACATATAAGTCCCACTGTCTGAACATCATTTTGAAAAGGTGATTCTTTCCACCGAATTGCACTTCTACCTTTGTGGATAATTAGTTTTCCATGTATGCATGGGTTTATTTTTGGACTCAATTGTGTTCCTTTTCTATAGTTGTTTATTTTGAGGCAAATATCATATGGTTGTGACTAATTAAGCTTTATTTTTGAAATTGAGTAGACCTAGTTCTCCATTACATTCCTTTTCAGCACTGCTTTAACTATTATTGGTCCTTTGCGTTCCTTTAAGAATTTTTATAATTAATCTGTTAATTTTTCCAGAAAAGCCTGCTTTGATGTGATTGAGATTATGTTGACTGTATAGGTCAGCTTGGGAGATTTAACACTGTGAAAATTTTGAGTGTTTTGATCCATGAACACAGTATATTACTCTGTTTATCTGGGTCATTAATGTCTCTCAGCAAGGTTTTAAAATTTTCACTGAATAGGTCTTTCACATTTTTTTTGAGGTTTATCCCTAAGTAGTTCATATTTTAATGCTATTCTAAGTAACATTAGCTTAATTTCAATTTGTAGTCATTGCTAATATATAGAAATAAAATTGATTTTTATATATTAATCTTGCATCCTGAAATTTTTCTAAACTCCCTAGTTCTAAGAGCTTTACTTTTTTTGTAGAATTCATTAATATTCTGTGGAAATGATAATGTTATCAGTGATTAAATATTTTTAAAATTCTTTTCCCATCTGGATATCTTTATTTCTTCCTCCTGAATTATTGAACTTACTAGAACATTTAGGGAAATGTGGAATAAATATAGAGAGACTAGATCTCTTTGTTTTATTTTCAATCTTAAGCAAAACATTTTTTCCTAATTATGAAATCAGTTGTAGATTTTTCATATTTGCCCTTTAATCACATGAAGGAAGTTCCTTTCTATTCCTAGTTTGCTGAGAGCTTTCCTTTAATCAGAAAGAGAGATTTAATTTTGTCAAATATTTTGTCTGAATTAACTGACTATATTCATGATTTTTCTTTTTGGATTATTAATATGGTTAATTACAACAATTTTTAATATGTTAAACCAATCAAGCCTTCCTGAGACAGACACTGCTTAGTCACGATACACTTTTTTTTTGGTATCTTTTTGGATTCTATTTGCTAAAATTTTGCTAAAAACATTTACATCTCTATTTGTGAAATCCATTAGTCTGGAGTTGCCCTTTAAAAAAATCTGTGTGCATTTGGTATTAGGGAAGTTCTGGCCTCATGGAATGAGTTAGGAAGTTTTAATACCTTATTTTATTCTTAATTATTTGTTCCTTAAATATCTGATAGAATTCAGCAGTGAAACCATCTGGCCTTGGTGTTTCTTTGTTGCAGGGTTTAACTACAGATACAATTCTTTGATACATATGGGACTATTCAGGTAATTTCTTCCTGAGTGAGCTTTGGTAGTTTTTGTCATACAAAAAATGTTCTATTTTATTTAAATTGTCAAGTTTATTATCATGACAGTGTTTATTATATACTATATAATTAATTCTCTTAATATCTGTATAAT
>RJWT010002599.1:0-40176 GCA_004365215.1 Cuniculus paca | reverse complement strand
TGTTATTTACATCTATCTATAAAATTAACATTAAAATCACAATTTACCCTGAAGTATCAGATAAAAAAAAGTACAGTAGAACTTTTGCATGTATTACAAAAAACTTCAGCTAAGGATTTAAGAAAACATTTTAATTAAAACAAGTGAAAACAGACTATTATAATGTTAAAAGACAGAGGATTAAGGACCCTATTCTGTGAATTGTGGCCAATTAAATTGAGTGTGTTTCCTCTGTTACCCAATCAATAGGGTCATCATCTGTAAGGCTTTTCCTACTTTTAAGGCTATGATTAAATGCATTTAAAAAATTTTTTTTATCATTAAGTGCATTTTGAGACAAAGATTTTTCAGGAATTCAACTCCCATGTTTTAGTACTTCCATTTCATCACTTACAATGAAATATTTAGAAATATTACTAAAAATTACCTTTTAAATTCTGTTCAAAAATGTATGTTTTATACTTTATCTGTAAGATAAGCAAATGCCTAAAGTAATTTCCAATCAGAGAAAATTATTATTTGTTTCACATTAAACTATAAATATTTGCATTGAATATACAAAATAAATTCTTCTCATACTCCCTAAGCTCTTTTAAGAAACCTTTTTTTATTCCAATTAAAGGTTCTGGAGATTGAATTTGGGGGCTTGCACGAGCTAGGTCTACAACCCAGAAACACTCCTAGTCCTCTCTAAACTCCTGATGGCACTCTATACAATTATTAAATTGTAATCACAGTGGACTCTGTATCTGTGGTTTCTGTGTCTGTGAACTCAGCTATGGAGTCAAAATATTTAAGGAAGAAAACCTGATTAAGTACTGATAATATATATTTGTATGACATTTATATTAGTTATATAAGTAATCTAGAGATGATTTAGAGTGTATAGGACGATGTTCACAGGTTAAAAGTAAGTATCAGAGCATTGTATGTAAGGGAATCTAGCATTAGCAGATTTTGGTGTCTAGGGGCACTTAGACCAATCCTTCATGGATATCAAGAAACAACTATATACTATTTTAATACACACAATAAATATAGAAAGTTATAGCTAACATTTTTATAGAATAATATTGACTATTATTGTCAATGATATTGGAAATATATCACTCAAATTGAAAAAATTAGTAACATTAATATGCATTAAAATACAGTTGTAGATTATTGCCAACCTTACTTCAGCAGCACAGTTAATACTGGAGATAATTTTAGAATCTTAACACCAATATTTACGTGCTGCTAAGGCACTGCTGACATCACTGTCATAAGAGCTATGAGTAAAAGAAATGTCTTTTCTTCAGAAGATCAGATCCTTGTATTTTTGAGGCAGCACAATATGGCCTGCACCTTTTCAAAATCCACAAACCATTATGTGCTGCTACTTTACTCCAAGGTTTTTTTTTTTTTTTTTTAAAAACACACATTAGTACCTAAAGAATAAAGAAAATTTTTTAGAAAAAGAATACATTTAAAAAAATCCATGTTTAAAAGATTTTAACATTGATATAGGTCCATAATTATTTTTAGAAGCTTTTAAATAAATTTATTTCTGCATCAAAACCTAAAGAATGCCTACTATCTGTTCAACATAATGCTCTAAGTTAGGAAACATGAATAACAGGAAAAAAAGCACATTTTTCTTGTGCCAACTTAATCAGGCAATACAAGTAAATCTTCAATTTTTGAAGGTTATTTTTTCCTTCTATAAGCAAAAAATAATTCATAAAAATTATTTTTACCTTATTAAGAGCAGAATTTTGCTCTTAACAAACTGCATTTTGTTCCTCGTGTATCTTTTAAAAGACATCTTCATCAGGACAGGTTAAGACTTCATATCAAGGGAAAAGCATGAAATGACATACAAGAGTACAGTTTCAATAAACTTAGGCTAGCAAAATGAAAACATACTTTTGAATAGAAAGACTAGAAGCCACATGAAATATTTTAATGCAAAATATAATAAAAATATACAAAGCTCCAAACAAATCAATTCTCCCTGAGATGTTATAAAAATCTACATATAAGCACTGAGTATTTATCTCCATTAGAATGATTATTCTGAGTTGTACATTATTTGATGTTAAGTAGTTACGTATCTAGATTATGAAGCCTTGGAATGATATGTTAACTTGGTATCTTGAAAGAAAATATAAAAGAAAAATTTGATGCCTCCCATTCTTCCAATGTCTTGCCTATCCACTCACTCTATTCAGTAGAAAATAAGAGTATACTCCTAGTTTCTTTTTCAATGCAGGAATGACTTCTCTCTCCAAAAGAAATCAGAAAACCATCACGACTCTAGATCAAGGCTCAAGAATCTTTTTGCCTCAACTTTCTTATTAAAATGGCTTTTCAAAATCTACATTATTTCTATTACAGTATAAAAAGGTGACATGCATAACCAAAGCACCAAAACTGTTTATGCAAAGCACACTGACATGTAATTGCACATTAATGTTGTATTTTCCTCATTATTAAAAAATACACATAGCTATCCTTGCATCTGAGCAATCAGTGCTTCACATATTACTCTATCATTGTCAAGTTTCTGTATGTACGTACTTATGGCACAAAGGTTTGAAAACAGGGGATCCATGAACTATATCCCCATCCTTTTTTATTTGGAGACAAACTCTAAGTTGCCTAAGATGGCTTCAAACTTGGGATCCTCCTGCCTCAGCTTCTCAAGTATCCGAGACTACTAACATGAGCCACTACCTCCAGTCAGTACTTTTTAACATGTAACCTAGATAAATCTACTGCAATGACCTGAGAAATATGTAATACGTATTTTGTGTTTTTCAATTACATTAAAAAATTTTAAGATTCCTCAAAAAAAATTGTAACACTAATTTTATGTTTTAATAACTTCAGAGATTTCCTATTTAAATTTTACTTCATTTTTAACTAAGATAGTTAAAATAACATTTTTATTTGAAAACCTGAAAACCATAAACTATTAAAAAAACTCATTCCTTGATTTAACTGTATTAACAAAGCAAAAGGTTTGGTGGAGCAATTTCAGGCAGACAGGAAGGTACACCTTTCCTGTGTTCAACAGCAGTAGCAATCGCTTTGCAGTGTGATAAGGTTTGATTTTTTTTTCCTTTTCACTTATCTTGTAGGCATTATAGCTATCAAAAGTGGTTACATCTATGCCTCAACAAGGGGCTATTTTACTGACTTTCTCCTGAACCTACAGGTTTAAACTGTCTCCACTGTCACAAAATAAGGATAGTCAGATGCTAATACATGACATGAAGATTTTCCTGCTAGTTTGCTTGACATATCAGTTTGAATAATCTTACTCAATCTGGCATCAACACAATTAGTAACAGTGATTACTTTCTTCTAATATGCTTCAAAATTCTCCCGTGCATTTCTAAGAAACTGGATACGTATAACTACTGAGACACAGAATGACTATCTTTGCTTGAGAGTGGAATGCCAAGCCCAGTGGTGCATGCCTGTAATTCCAGGTAACTGGGAGAAGATTCTCAAGCTTTGAGGCTAGCATTGAATTTAGCAAGACCTTGTCTCAAAATAAAAAGGGGTGGGGATATATCTTAGTGGTAGAATGCCCATGAGTTCAATTACCCAGTATTGCAAAATGAAGAAAAAAAAAAAAGAAAAGAAAAAGGAGGGATGGAATAATGCACAAATGATGACATGTCAGTAATATATCTGAAAGAAAATTTTAAGTAATATAGCTCATTTATATCTTTAAGGGAAGGTCTAAGTTAGGAAGTATAAAACAATTTCACTGATACGGTAATTTTTTCATTTTCTATTATGAAGTTCAAAGTTTTAGTAAATGTACTGATAAACTTTACACGATCATATCAAAATTTGCTCTTGCTTCTTGGATATAAATGGTTATAAACAAAAAGGCTACAATGCTGGGCACAGCAGTGTACACCTGTAACTCTAGCACTTAGGGTGGCTGAGGCAGTAACATTTGAAGTTCTAGCCTCACCTGGGCAAGTTAGTGAGACCCTGTCTCCAAATAGAAAATGATTAAAAAAAAAAAAAACCAACCATCCAAATAAAGAATAAATAAAAAGAGAACCTACATTAACTAGAGATTCTTTTAATTCAATGTTGTGAATAGGCATGTAATAAAATAATGTTCAGACAATCTGAAAAGACTTGTAACTCAAAAAAAATGTAATTTTGTGTTTAAATGAATACAAATTTTCTAGTTCTTTTCTCTCCTAATCTGTATATATCTACCCAATCTTTGATTCTTCACTAAAGCTACTTTTGGAAGTTAAACTATTCACAATCCCCTTTGTATTTATCCCTACTTCTAAGGAAAATTTAAGTCTGTCATCAGAATTCAATCCAGACAATTTATTCTAGAAAGTTTGTACATATAAACTCCAAATAATGTTATCACTTTGATCCCTTAAGTTTCCTTATATATGATACTAAACTATTTAGAAGACAAATATTAATGTATTTTAAAAATTTTTTGATGACTTTTTACTTCTCTGGCATGACTAAATTGTGAACATATACTATTTAGTCAAGAAGTGCCATTTGGTAAGAACATGTTATTTACCATCACATTTTTATCATAGGTATATTCTTTTATTCCCTTTTGTTGTATGAAAACGTACCCATTGTCATTCTCTCCTCACATTCAATTTTTGTCCTAAGTTAATCATTTCTTATATTAAATTAGCCACCAAAAACAACTGATTTGTTTTTGAGATTTCGGTTTAACTATTTCTTTGCCACTCTTAATTTTATACTTTTAAATTAGGCCTAAGTATCTTATAAGTATCTTACAATTACATTGGATTTTCAGGTGAACTTTCTATATTTAGTCATACAAACTTCCTAAAATTCACATATTCACATTACGTATCTGATTTTCTAAGTAGAGCCTATACTTTTCGCCATAGTATCAAGGACTATATAATCACAATTTATACTGTATTCTCTCTCTCTCCAATGGAAACATTATCATTCCATTTAGAAGTTGTTTTAAAAAATCATGAAAACCAAATGTAGTATGTATAGCACATACAAGTTTGAGACCAGGCTGGGAAACTTAAGTGAGACTGTCTAGGAAAGAAAAATATATCCGAATACAATATGAACTTCTCTAAAATAATCTGAAACTCAACAGGAACTGGATATTACTACTCTAAGAGATTATTATGTTAGTGTATTTTAAGTATGGTGCTTATATATTAAAAGAGTTTTTACATTAGAGAAGCATAATGAAATAGTAGTAAATGGATAGCAAGACTGACCAAGCATGACACTCCTCTAGTTACCAAGTAAGGAGCAAGTAAAACAAATACATTACTTTTGAGTGTAGTGATTAGTCTTTCCCAGAGCATGCTTCTTCAAGGTAGCCCAAAGAATAGAGATGCTAGGGCCTGGGATTTAGCTCAGTGGCCTGAGTGCCAGCCTGGCAAGCACGAGGTCGTGAGTTTGATCCTTAGTGCCGCAAAAAAAAAAAAAAAAAAAAAAAGAAAGGAGGGCTTGTAACATTATTTTCCAGTTCTTTTCTTCCCTAGTCTGTATATATGCCTACCCGATCTTTGAGTCTTCAGTAATGCTATTTCTGGAGGTTAACATACTCACTAATCCCTTTTGTCTTTATACTTACTTTTAAGGACAATTTAAGTCTATCATTTCAGGTAGATTTCCATTTCAGACTTTCTAGCTACTACTACATTTCCACTCACTACAAACTTATGAACATAGAAAAATGTTCTTAGTACTGAGTACTATGCTGAGTAAGTAATTGATTTCACTTTCATACCTATGTTTTCATTCAAAATGGACTAGCTATGTGGCAATATTTTCCTGATATATCTCATGCCATTTCTTCATTCTTGTATCCTGGTTCATTGGAAACATCACAGTACACTATCCTTTAAATCTCTGCTTTCAGGTTTGATTGCTGGAAAAAAAAAATACAGAAAGAGTCCTAATGACTGATGTAAAGTAAGAAGAAGGAGCTACTAAAAAAATCAGAAAACAAGACCATTTTATTTCTTGCCCTTTTATCTTCATACAACAGCTGTAGCTGCAAATTTGGTAGTTTATATTCTGGACTGTGAGTCCTTAAATATGTCTACTGGCTTTTCCATTCTTATGGTCTCCCAAGAAAAAACAGTCTTTGAAAGGTAAGACCAAAAAGAAGTAAATTAAATGTCTTAAGAAGTCAACTTGAATATAAATCTAAATAGATGGCAGTCTTTAAATACCTTGAGTTGACTTTCTTTCTACAAGAGAAAAAACTAAAATTTAAAAAAAATAGTAAAACACAAGTTGTACATGATTCTCTTCCTTCATAAATGATTTAAAACTCTTAATTTTGTTTCTTCTAACATTTTTTGTCTAGGCATTTTTACTTTTTATTTTACAAGTGCTCTAATATCAGTTCATTTAGTTTATATAAGGCATTACCGTATTTAACAAAAACATTAGAAATTGTAGGCATGTTGCCAAACTTATAAAACCATCCTGACTGCATCAGAATTACTGGTGAATTTCTGCATTTCTAAGTTATTATCAATATAATAATCAACAAACATAGTTTATTAAGGCAGTAATAACACAGAACAGTTAAATTGAGGCCAACAGACCTAAGATGAATCTTGCTCTGTTCCTTAGGAATTCCATTCTAGGTAAGTTATTTCAGTACATAGACCTCTGGTTCCTCTTTTGTAATATGGGACAAATTAATGCCTACTTCATAGCTCTGTCATTTAGATTATGTAATCTTAAACTTGTATGAGCACATCTAGCGTGAATAGATATTCGTTAAATGCCTGCTAAATCTAAATTTACAGCAGGATTTGACATTTCAGACAAACCTAAGTGTTTTAGTGGACTATAACAGATCAATGTGAACCAACAGAGTTGATGACAAAAGAGAAAGATAGTGCAGTCTGGTTTCATTAAAGAAGTACATTATTCAACAACAACAACAAAAAGTACATTATTCATAAGAAAGGCAGTATACTTCGTACCTTGGCCACATGGAGTATATTAAATTCTATAAACAATATTTTAAAATAAATAGTATAAAATGTAGCTGACTCAAAGTGGGATATCCATGATGCTTATGGTCTAGAATTGATTCTATCAGAATCAGTGGAAGGCCCTGGGTATGCTTTGCCTAGAGAAAAGACATAAACACTATTTTTAGAAGAAAGATCTAGGGTCAAAGAATGAAGTTTTACAGTAAGCTGAAACCTGCTCTTATGAGAATTTTATTTTCTACCAGGTATCATCTGCATAGATACAATTTGTAACAATATGAAAAAGTTTATTGCAGTTCTAACTCTAATATTCTATGGCTAAACATAAAGATCAATTTGACTTTTAGAATTGTGTTAACACACGTTCTGTTTCTGTGACAAAATACCTGACATAGTCCCTGGTCACTTGGCTGTGTTGCAGCACATTGTATCATGGTAGCAACGTGCAGCAGAAGAGGTCTTTCAACTCCTAGCAGCCAGGAAGCAATAAAGGAGACAAGAAAGACCTACTAATAATATCCCTTTTAAGGACTTGCCCCCAATGACCTAACTTCCTCCATTAGGCCCCACCTCATAAAACTTTCCACCTTCAATAGTGTCACAGGTTGACAACCAAGCCTTGAACACATGGGCCTTTGCAAAAAATGCTTCTAAGTCATAGCAATTTCAAGTTGTCTTGTTTAGGATTTGGAGAGCAAACTGCCAATTTTGTGCATAAAATCTGATTATAAGGCACCAAACACTAGGGGCATAAAGAATCACTATGCATGGCCAAACTAAGGATATGAAAAGTTGCAAGAAATTTTATTAAATTAAAACCCACTGGGTATGGTGCATTACACCTGCAATGCTAGCATTCAGGAGGCTAAAGCACGATGGCTACAAGCCTGAAGCCAGCCTGGGCTACATGGAGTTCAAACTCAGCATGAACTATACAGTAAGACTGCCTCAAAACAATTTTTAAAAAATTCAGATATTCTTTGATATTATTTCTCTAAATATTTTTGACTGAGGTTATGAAATTTGATCAGAGGTAAGGAACTAGGAAGTGATGGCATTCTTTGTAGTTCATACAATGAAATATTTAAAAACTTCACTTTCCTGAGCTACAAATAATTTTGCTATGAGAAAATGAAATTACATCATGCATTTTAAAGAAAAAATTGGGTAAAAGGCAGGGCTGAGCTACATCCCTTTTTAATTTTTAAAAATTGTGACACAGGGTCTTGCCAAGTTGCCCAGGCTGGGCTTGAACTTGTAATCATCCAGCCTCAGCCTCCCACAATGTTGGGATTACGGGCATGCACCATCATGTCCAGTTAAAAAATTTGTTTTAGTAACAAAAATAATCATAAATTTACTTTTTGGTTTTAACAGGAAGATTGAAACTGATAATCTTGGTCAAACAAATGTGGAAACTAACAAATGAACATATATTTCAATTTTGCATTAATTTACTTATCTTTTTACATGGAAATAAATACACCCAATTTTCAGACTAATAGTAGCTAAAATTATACCTAATGCCCTAGGAATGTTACCTACTATATTTATGCATACAGCTTCAAATCCCTACTCATCAGAATTCTTTATATTTGTGTATGTAAGTTACTGTTTAAATCAAATGTGGGTTATAATTTTGACTTGTTTGAATTTTCCTAGGTAAACATCGCATGTAACTTTATAAATAAGAAATTAATATTTTTCTTTGACTGTCTCAACAAGCTGAGAAGTTTTTCAGGGTGGGAAAATACAAGTCTGTAATTTTGGCACTAAAATTAATTTTATTACTGCAATTTTTTTGAGAACATAAGACACAAACCTATGAAAAACATGAAAACTCAGCTTTAACTCAATTATTGTTAAACATATATGGCAACTCTATGAAGGCTTGGAAGACAGTGAATACCTGGCATTTGATTAAACACTGTGTAACTCCTAAAAAATAGCAGTTACTTGAACAATGACCAAGAAACAATTATAGTACTTTGTGAACTTTTCCTATGTTCATAAATTATAGGCTGAGTGTGGTAGCATGGACTTGTAATCTTAGCACTCTGGGAGGCTAAGGAAGGAAGACTTCAAGTTCAAGCCCAGCCTGGGCAACTTAGCGATAAAAAATACAAAAGGGGCTGGGAGGTAGTTCCATGCAGAGGTCCTGGGTTCAATCTCTAGTACCACCTAAAAATAAATTTTAAAAATAAATTTTAAAATTATAAAACAATCTGGAAATGTGAGGGTTTAGATTTGATATATTTACTAAATAGTAATTCATCTTACCTCTTCACCATCAGTACCACAAAAAAAATTATTTAAAACAAGTGAAATTTTCTTGTGAGTTGCACAGGTAGACAGTGATTTATGTAAGACTATATTTCTATCATAAATAAAAAAATCAGATTTTCAGTTGTCTATTGCATGATATAATTTTTATCAAAAGCAAAACATGTTATTATCACTTGCTATATCATCAATAGCTGTCCCACTGATTAAAACATTCTTTTTGCAGTACTTTGGGTTCATCCTATATTTATACTATTTATTATTCAACAACTGGCAATATTTTCTAGACTGGCATCCTTACATGCCAATGCTATTTTATTGCCAACTTGATAATATTTTTCAAAACCTCTTGATAACTTGTCCTACATGGGAAATACATTGTCATTTCTCTTTACAGCTTGAGACAGGCAAATCAGTAAGTCTCTTAAGTTAGGAAGTAATATGTCCAGATTAAAGTAGTTTGCAGGACTACCAACACAGACAACACTGAATGGTGAATTTTCTGCTTTATCTTTATTTTTATCTTTTTCTGTTTGCCTATGTATAAAGTCAGTTTCTTAAGATCTTTGTTATTTTAGATTAAAGATAGTATAATGTTCTTAACTGCTGACAATTCTCTAAGATGTTTTAAAGCTCTAAACAAGTTATTTAAACTCACATAACAGAAATACATAATTTAAGTACATGTATTTAAAAATATAATGTGAAAATTAAAAAGTTCAAAAAAGTGGAAACCAGGCAGAGGGAAACATCTGTAATCCAAACTACTTGGGAGGCTGAGGTCAGCCTGGGCAGCTTAGGGAGACCCTACCTCAAAACAGGAAAGGACTGGGGATGCAGCTCAGTGTGAAGGTCCTGTGTTCAACCTTCAGTACAGCAAAGAGGAAAATAGAAAGGAAAGCTACGACTATTTCTGTCTCTTGTCGACAACAAGTGTTAGATGTTTAAACTGAAATGCAAACTTGAAGAATATTTCCTCAATATGGAAAAATGAACCCAAAGCACTGCCATTATTTTTTAAAAATTATTTAATTTTGACAGCACTGAACATAACAACACACACTCCATAAAATAATAGTTTAAAAAAAATTCCCATCAGAACTGTGGCATTAAATAAACACTAAAAGTAAGATAGGAGGACATAACCGAAATCACATAGCATCACTGACTACTGTAACCATGTAACTATTTTGCTGGATATTATTTAATTGGAAATATTACCACCTAAAATTTACAGGAAAAGAACTCCACACAAACTACCTATGTAGAACACACCACAGAAAGCATTCCAACTATAAAATATGGCAAATGACCTATGTTTGAAAGATGCTGGAATACAGCCGAGAAAGATGATTTGCTTTGAAATTTATAAAGAACATGAAATAAGGTAAAGCATATGATGTTATCAGTGCTTATAAATCAAGAGGTAAATGATATATATTTCTTTTTGAAAAGTGGATCAACAGCCAATTTACAGTAGAAATATAATACCAATATAAAAGATTTCTTTTAGTAAGAGTTAGGTTGAAGAAAAGCTGAGCTGGCTTCCAAGGGACCAATTAAGGAACCCAACCCCGGATTACGTAGGATTCTTTAGGGCTTTGCAAATGTTTCCATTCTAACTTTCCAGAGAAAAAAATATAAAGGAAAAAAATTAGAAAAATAATTGACCTGTGGCATTTGGCTACTACTTTGCAAACTGGCTCACTATGAACAGTTTTCAGCATTTAACTGATTCCTCACCCCTCAAAACCTTACAATTTATTGAGTTCAATGGCTGATCTTCTATGCTCATAATGTCAACCCTTTAACATACATACGATCTGAAATATGAATGCAAGTATGTGTTAAAGTAAGAAAAGCATCTGAAGCACTAGCATTCATTTAAACAAGTCCATGCTTCAACACCTTTAGGAACAGAAACAGCTACACTTGAGTTTGAGTTTTCTTTAGAGATGGAGAATTAGCTGAGGGAATAGAAAGAAATTAATCTTTTTAGTAACTTAAGAGTCTCAAACACTTTTAGGGAAATAAGTATACTGTGCATTTAATATGTCCCTAATCTGTGAGTCTTCCACAGATATGATTAATTTCAAGTAACCTGTTAGAATTATCGTATCAGAACTTAAAAGCTTCTCTAAAGTTAAATGAATCAGAAACAAATGATTTTTATTCTAAGGAAGATTTATATTTATATATGCATGTATACAATATATTCCCACAAAGTTGTGGCTCAGATTTCTTGGCCTCAGTCATTTGTGAATTTTTTTCCTTAGAGCCTAACTAATAATTGTTAGTAGAAACTCCTTGCAATTTCACAGAAACACAAACATCACCTGCAATTTTTTTTTGGCAGGAGGTTTGCAAGTAGCCAATCCCAGAGCATTATTTAGTTTTCCTTGCTGCTGACTGGCAGTTGCCCTGTAACCCATCTCTGGTAGATGCACCAGCATTCTACATGATTTGATCATCTTAAAGCTCTAAGACCCCGCAGATGCTGCCAAAATGCCCCAAACCTTTTAAGGCTTCATTCATATAATATTTTATTAAATTAAATTACATAAATGTGGGAGACATAGCATATTTAGGGTTTAAACTATGAAATCAGGCATAAATATGCATTTTTCTGACCATATATGAAGATTGTGGTTTTTCACAATTTGTGGGTGCTCTAGCAACATTAAGCCCTTGGAATTTTAGGGATCCACTGTATATATATAATAGGAAAGGGAATGCTTTCCTGTTTTTCCTGTTTTAATAGCAGACTATAAAGTGCCTCACAAAGGCGGCTCAAGTGTTATCTAGAGAAATGTAAAAAATTATTTCAAGTGGAAAGGATATTATCTATTTATTTGGAGACAGGGTCTTGCTATATAGTTCAGACTGGCCTCATATTTGCAGAGATCCTCCTGCTTAAGCCTCCAGAGTGCTGGGATTAAAGGTATGAGCCACCATGCCCAGTGATACTTTCAACTTATAAAAACTCTAACATTAATAAACCTGAGTAATGATAATTAAAAAGACCACTACTCATCTGCAAATGTCTCTGAAGGAAAAGGATTCAAAATTGTGATTCTCATACTTAAGAGATAATAGGGCATAGCTATAAAATACTTCCCAAAATAGAAAACTTGCCCAAGGCAGTATTAGTTTGCTCTAAACTGTATTAAATTAACATTAAACCTCAATGTATAGGGGAATAAGAGATTAGAAAGCAGTTATTCTAGAATGAATAGAAAAAACAATCGGAAATAAACTGAAACATGATACCAACGGTAACTTTTTATAGCGATGGCTGTGGGACTGATAGTTAATACTTACAAAATAAGAACTGCTAAGTAAGAGGCTGTTTTATCATGAAACCTAGGAAAAAGATAAAAGTGAAGACTTTAAGCATTTGATCATGGAAGTCACAATACTTTCAACCTGAGGTCAATAATCATTTATTTCTGATGCTTACATATCACAGAACTACAGATTACAAACAGCCAGCAGCAGCATTTACATTATTTATAATGCAGTTAGTTTTTATTTTTCTATTGCCTTCTGATATAGAAATAAAAAATATAAAGTGTAACTAAAACTCATACTTCAACATTCAACTTGGAATATGCTGGTCTGGAGGACATCACAGAACTGAAGATATCTTAAATTAAGATTATATTCCAAGATTGATGTCTCTCTCACTCTTTATTAAACACATACATTCACAATTATGCATATAGATTGTAGTGTGCTTGCTCTGATCTCATTCCACTCACTGAAGAGGCAACCACATCATGTATTTACATATTTTGTATAAATTTATATATATTTATATATTTTACATAAATATTACACGACTGTATATCATGTTCCTACAGTTTTTGCTGAAAACAGTCATTCAGTGATATATACAATTCTCATTTTAAAAGCTATACAGTTTATCACAAGACTATGTCACCATTTACCATTCTCCTGTTAACATTTACATAGCTTCAATATCTTGCTACTAAAAATAAACAAGATGTTTTTAAACATGACTGAGCTCATCAAGACCATTTCAAGTCTACTGTATCTTCAACTTTACTAGGATATTCCTAAATGCACCAACACACAGAAAACGAAAAGTTCCCCTTTTTATATTTTCATTTGAAAATATATTTAAGAAAAACAGCTGCCTTCTAGATGAAAATTTGTAAGTGATCAATTCCTTCTGTTTTCATCAAGTATGAAAGGTATACTTAATGTTTCAGACACATAGACTAGACTAAAATTTGGCCCAATGCAGTTGCACAAAAATAAAGCTTTGATAACAGATTTTTCTTCACAGAATTGAGGAAACACCAATACTTAATTATAACTGTTGTTACAAAAATGCTAAGATTCCCAATTAGACACTGAGCTTAGATCCAAGATAACCAAAAGACAAAAAAAAAAAATTCAAGAGATAGGAATAATTTATTGAGGTGGAACAAAACTCCACCATTTCATTTTATCCAATGCTTCTCACATGTAGTGTCCTGAAAAAAGAAAAAATATGGTACAGGCTGTAAAAACCACAAATTCCCAGGCCCCTCCTCCAGAGATTCTGAAATAACAAGTGTGAAAAAATGTTTTATTTTAGGTTATTCTGGTACAGGTGGTCCACAGACATTAAGTGGGAATTAATGGAGGAAAAGGTTTTTTCAAAGTAGGTAACAGTAATTAGTGTTACCTATTAAATTATGTCAACATACTTTAAAAAAAAAAAGGAAATCTGAATCTATGGTTGAATATACTTGACTTCACAATGCCAAAATAAGTTATAGGCTCATTTATTATTTCATATGAATAAGGTCATACTATGAATGACAAAAGCTGTTTTAGGTAGTAACACCAGAGAAAAAAATATTCTATTTTGTAGTTTACTATGTTTGGTAAAGGAAAACATTAAGAGTGGGAGTGATGAGGAATGATTTTTAATTAAAATCATTAAAAGGGAGAAACTATGGTTGTCTTTTAAAAATAAACTCAAAATAAAAAAAGAGCAAAATAAAAGATAATAGGAAGTAGATCTTTCTCAAAGAGAAAGGGGTTCAAGAGATAGAAGGGAAAGCTGAAAAAAGGAATTCGGATGTGCTATGTACATGTACCAACTCCACACAAGGAGTGTAAACATTATGTACTGCAAACAAGTACAAAACAGCAAAAATAAAGCAAAGGGATCAAGAGATGAATGGATGGGGAAGGGAGGAAAGGACATAAAAAAGGAATTAAGATATTTTCATGTACCAATTTCTGCCAAGTAAACATTATATAATACACACATACTAATAAAATAAAATTTTAAAAATGCTCTTAGTAAATAATCAATAATAAAAAAAAAACTGCCACTAAAGCTGGGCATGTAACTCCAGCACTCTGGGAAGCAGAGGCAAAAGGGCTGAAAGTCTTACTCTATCTTGGGCAATTTGGCAACTGTCTCAACATAAAAAATGTTTTAAAAGATAGGGAATGCAGCTCAGTGTGAAGGCCTTGAGGTCAATCCTCAGTACAGGGGTAGGGAGGTATATACTACTGCAAATGTCGGATTTTAAATTAGGATACTAGGTTTATCCATTAAAACAAGAATGTTACTTGTAGTTTTCCACCAACAGTTCTACAAATGAAATTGGAACTTTAATGTAAGTATAACATCTACTTTCCTGTAACTATAATCTATAGAAATATATAAAGAGAAAAATATGTGAATACTTAGGTTATATGTTTGTGCAAATTCATATTGTACAAGTTAAGAACTCTTGTACATTATTTGAAATTACAAAGTCCTATTTTTAAAAGATTTAGAATAATCTGAAGCGACATTATTTCAATAATAAATAGTAGGTATGCTACTGTAATAGAGAAAATAGTTTAACAGGGAGAAAAAAATAGGACAAGTGTTTAGCTGTGGCCTGACTTGTTTCTTGTTATTTATAGTACTGAGTAGTATAGTATTTTTAAATTATAGTAAAATCAACAGCCTTGTCTATGTGAAGTTAAAAAAGTAAATGTGAGCTCAGAATATGGCCCAAAAGTTAGGGGGAAAAGTAAATCATTTCTGTATGGTCACAATCAACTTTACTTTTCTTTCCCAAATATACATATACATATACATATACATATACATATACATATACATACACACACACACACACACACACACACACACACACTTGGGAAACAATATATATATTGTTTTGTGTTTTTGTTTTCTTTTTTTTTTTGGCGCCAGGGATCAAACTCATGACCTTGAGCTTGCCAGGCAGGCGCTTGTGCTGCTGAGCTAAATCCCCAGCCCTGTGTTTTCATTTTTTAAGATAGGGTCTCACTATGTAGTTCAGATTGGCTTTGAACTCATCATCTTGCCTAGGATGGCCTCGAACTAGAATAAGCAGCTAATTAGTAATAACTTTTCCAGTCTATCAGCTTAAAAGTGAAAAGCATGAAACCTACCATACGTAATTCCAGAAGTAAGATAATTTTCCATTCTAATAATTTTTCATAAATAAAAATTAAATGAACTAAAACTATATAGTAAAAAATAATAGCCTAAGGACTATAAGCATCTACTGTTTTCTTTATGCTAGAGTGGGAAGGAAATACTTTTCTGTCAATAAAAGTGTCCTCCCAACTGTATGAATACACTGAAAGTTGGGGCTTTTCTACCTGGTCTGTAAAGATGGACAGGTACAGGCTTCTTTGGCCACCATTAGTGCATACTGATGCTATTCTAAAGAACAGCTGATAAGCAGTAGTGATCCCCTAGCCTCTGCTCCCAACTGTAAGGGAGAAGAAAAAGGGTCTGGGTGGTAATATTTATTTATTAACTGTTACTGCTGCCCCTGCTTCTTAAGTAGCAAGTTAAGAAAAGTACTTGTAATTAACAGAGGAAAAAAAGGGTTCTGCCCAACCTATCAACCAAGTCTGCTTATATCACCATTTGATAAAATTGTGATTTTTGTTTAAAAAGTGGGTAAACACAGAAAAGACAAAATTACTGTTTTGGTTAGAGACTCTGCAATGTAGGCATAAAGAAAAAAATTAATGGCACACAATAATCATCAGCTCCTAAGATTAAACTGTTCAATTATCAAAAATCTCTAAAGAGTTTTAACTAGTTATAAGGCTGAACACATAAAAAGGATATCATTTCTAGCTATTCTCCAGGAAATAAAGTGCTCAAATTCCAATAAAGAAATGAAATTAATATTTTGCTTACAAAATGCCCCTGGCTTCCTCCCAGGTCCCACATATTTAATTACCACCATATGTCTGACTTCAGACACTATTAGCAAAGAATAAAGAGTTTAACCCATGAAGATTTAACAAATATCTCAACTATTAAAAAAAACTTCCATATGCAATTTACCTACTTTATATGTAGCTACTTTATAGAGCTAAAAGCTTAGTAACATAGGATTAACTGATGAGTAAAACAAACAGAAATATTGATTCTGTTAAATTACTACCTTTAAATACAACGCAATGCTAAAGACCTATAACTTTAGGGGCTGGGGATTTAGCTCAGTGGCGCAGAGCCTGCCTGGCAAGTGTGAGATCCTGAGTTCAATTCCTGGTACTCCCCCCAAAAATAAAGACCTATGATTTTAAATTTAAGTCATTTTAAATGTTTTAAATTTGTTTATTTCTAATCTTTTTGTTTTCTTTTGAGGGAGGGTCTTGCAATGCGGTTCAGGCTGGCCTGGAACTCAGAGGATGATCCTCTTGCCTCTCCAGTGCTGGGATTACAGACATGTACCAACCATGTCCTCATGTTTAAATTTAAGTGGAAACCATCTTTCCGCATTTAAGAAATTTTTGATTCAGAAAAACAAAGTCAGAAAAATGTGAACATATTTTGACACATTAACTCGTACAACCAGCAACTTAAAATAGTAATACCTTAAAATAACTTAAATAACTTAAAATAGTAATAGTAATACAAAAGGCTAGTTTTCTAGAGGCCAGGGATTTAGCTCAGTAGTTCAAGTGCTTGTGTGATAAGCGCTAGGTCATGAGTTCCATCCCCGGTACCAAAAAAAAAAAAAAAAAAAAAAAAGCTAGTATTTTAAAAAATAATGAAATTGTAACAATATTTTAAATTCAGATCATATTTTATAAAATAAAATCCCAGCCTTTTATTTTTATCAAAATTGAAAAAAATTTTGTTTTTTGCCTTAGCAATTCAGTGAGGAACCAGTGTTAAAAATCCATTATTTTTGAAGGCCACAAGATAACAAGATAACTTTGTATATATTTAGTATGAAAGCTATAAGATGGAGAAGACTATTACTGAAGAATTTTTTAAAATGCAGACATTCAGAAATAGTAATGAATTAATCTGTTTTAGAAATCACACTTAAAACATACTGCATGTTTGTCTTCCAAGTAATTTCTAACCATGAAAATAGGAAAGCAAAACCAACCCAAGTAATATATTAATGGAATATCAAGTCTGGTTTGTAGTGCTAAGAAGAGAAACCGTACTTCAAAATGATATTTAATAAAAACTTAAAACCCTCACAGTAATTACATGTTGCCTTCTGAAAAATACTGATCAGAAAACACTAGTTCTGACACATTAGGTGTTGCTCTCTCTCTGTCTCTCTCTCTCTTTTTTCGGTTGTTGTTCTGAGGCAGGCTCACTATGTATTCCAGGCTGCCCTTGAACTCATTTATGTAGCCCAGGCTGCCCTCAAACTCACTATTATCATCCTGCCTCAGCCTCCCAAGTGCTGGGATTACAGGCGTGCACCACCACACCCAGCCACCACATTAGGTTTTATTTGAAGAAAAACAGTAGAACTAGATTAACGATATTATTTAAGAAAAAGAAAAACCAAAATATACATATGCACAAAGTTGCTTCAAATAAACATTTAAAATTTTTTATTGAAAGTTAATTGTATGCTATTAAAAAAATCCTCAGTTACATTCTAACTATACTTTACAAAACTGCTTAAATATGTTGTCCTTTTAATCTAGTATTAAATACATCACAGACAAATTATTGAAAAAAATGTAAATTCACTCAGAGACAGGTTAAATACCCTAAAGACAACTATTTTAAAACAGAAACAGACAATATTTTAGGATCAATCAAAGGGTTAATTAGATATAATCAGATTTGGAAATTCGAAAGCCAAAAATCTTTACAAAAATAGACCTTAAGAGTTGATTAAAAGAAACTCAATCAAACATAACAGTAAAAACCTTTAACAACTCTGACAATAACACACAGGATTAATTAAAGTTTCTCACATTGTGAGAAATGATAAATACAAGAAAACTGTTAATAACTGTGTTGATGCTTTTAAATATTATTTACTAAGCGAAATTTTTAGAAGTCTACAAGCAACATCATAACTACAGAGAGGACAACTATATGTTAAATATTTGTTTTCTAACAGTAAGTTTTGACACTCTCAAACACCATAAATTATAATTTAGGAACAACTCTGTGATTGTGTATTTTTATTTAAAATATAAATTCATCGTGTTTCTCTTCCTTCATTTAACTAACTAAGGTCATGTGAAAAATACCTGGAATTAAAGTGATAAACTGAACCCAGATACTCATTTTTCAGTTTTCACCCTCATACTCTCTAACTTGGAAACTGATTAACTAGGGGGTGTGTGTGTTTATTTTCATCGTATTCAAAATAAACTACTTTACAACACTCTAAAATGAAAGTTATGAAGCTGTTCTATACTGTGTATTTATCTTAATCACCTTACAGAATGACAACAATAAAATAATTGCAGAACTTCTACACAAATATCAAATTTCTATTAAATTTTAACATTTTATTTAGCCTCAACTGCTAACGGATTCACATTCCTGGATTATCTAATAAACTGTTTAAAGTTAAAAGCAGTTCTATGATCCTGACAATTATACTTCAATCTTAACAATAAATAAAAATTTTTCTTATAAAAACAAACCTTTAGGATTTCTCAAATCTTAATATTTTTAGTTAAATATTTTACAAAAAAACTATTGTTATATTTTGGCAATTCACTAAGACATATCTTCTAAAAATATTACCATTAATACTTTACTGTGGAAGAATTAACTATACTTAGTAATATTGTTCAACATTCATTTTCATTATATCAGATCACCATTTAGAAAACAAAAATTGTATTAGCTAAATACCTAATGAAAATTTCAACTGGAAGTATAAAAAAATATGCCAGAAAAACAATACTGTGATGAAGCATTTTGGAGGTTAAGATAATAAAAGTTGCTGGTTGTTCAAGCATTCTACAAGTTTATTATTAAAGAGTTAGTAACTTTTGATATGAACAAGTTGAATGTTTTTAATCAGAGAATCTATGAGTAAGAAGCTAGTTTCTGCTTAAGAAAGCAGGTTTTTCAGTTTCAACCAAATTGGCACTTTTGGTCAGGACAGAACTTGGAATGCTATGTATCCTCTTCAAATTGTCTCAGTCTTATCTAACTTTGTAGACTCTATATACTTCCCAAATGTGAAATGGCCAAAAACCAAATTCCATTTGATTTAAATCCTTCATTTTATAAAATGAAGTCTGCTACATATTTAATTATTTTACACAGCTCATTGTAATAACATCCTTAAAAAAATCATTATACAGTATACACTCTTGGGAATAAATCTGTTAAGTTAGAGTAGGATCTAATGCAATTTATGATCATCAACTATATTAAAAAAATCTGGAATTTTAATAAGCAAGACAACTCAGTTTTGAGCACTTTACAGGACTTTTTAATTAATTTTTTAACCACTGGTTTTAGTTCACCTAAAAGTTTCAGCATTACCAACTGTCAAGACCAATTCTGCTGCAAAGATATAAAGTGATATGCTTTTAAAATTCATTAGTATACCTTAATCTCCTAATCATGTTCCAACGAATATGAGTATTCAATCAAAGAACTTTGGTTGTTTTCCAGAATTGGCTCTCTCTTAAAGGTCAAAACCTGTAATAAAAATGTCATGTATTATAGCATGAAGACAATCAACAGATTTCTGTCTCCTGCAGTTCTACAGTTGATCCCTGAACACAGAGGTAGTCTTCAGAATGCCCCCAATTCTGCCAATACTCAAAGAAGCCCTACCAGTGAAAATAATGTTTCAAAAATAGAAATAACTTAATTAGGAACACCTGTGATATGCTTTGTCATCCGAAGCCTCTTCAAACAAATCAGAATGTGTTTCTGCTTTCATTTCTCTTTAGGGCATTTGTTTTCAAAGCAGCATGGATGCATGTATGTAGATAGCAGTCAGAGAACCAGCAGAAGGAACTTAAAAAAAAAAAAAAAGAATCAGAAGTAGTTTGTGCTTGTAAAACTCAAAATCCACAGAGCTTAAAAAAATTACTCAAGAGATAGGGACAAAATTTAACTACATTTCCCCTCAAATTATAAAATGAATTAATGCTAACAGAAATTACCATTATTTTCCACTTTAATCTTTTACCAAGCCTGAGTGAATATTTGGACATTTCCAGGTATTTTAATACATTACAGTTCTAACATCAAAATTTGGAATTTATTTTTCAAATAATTAAAATATTTACAAGTAATAAATGGACAGCTACTGGACCAAATAGTATTTTAATGTTCCCAAGTAAAGGTGAGATTTAACTGAATACATAAATGTCTTTTTCACATGCTTCACCTTTCTGAATCTTAATGATTTAGTGGCCATCAACTATACAAAAATATTAAATTGCCAAGGTTTATTTTTTAATCACGGTTTAAATTACACCATAGTGCTCTGAATGAGTTTTCCACTTTTATTTAATAATGGCTTAGGAAAACAACCAACCAACAACAAAAAATTTCCCAAATCAGAAAATCTTTATTCCTAAGTCAAATATTTGACTGTTTAATAAAAAAACCCACACAATCATGTATCTCATAAATACTAATTCAAATAGTATAACATTTAAAAAATTAAGTTTTCTGTATTTTCAGCATACTGAGAATTAAGGTGCATTAAGTTAAAAAAAAACAAACTAAATGTTAAAATTTTAATATGGCAGTGTAAGTTTTTAAACAGTAAGGAAACAAAAAAATGCTACATAATAAGGACAAACGAGATCTGGATATAAATAAGACATATTAAACCAAAGGTGTATGATAAAAATGTGACATTAAAAAAACCTTTAAGTAATAAAATTCTAATCTATCACAGTTTATTATTAATTCTTAGAAACCACTATAAGTCTTTACGGTGTAAACATCTTTTAGAGAAAATAAGATAGGATTAAACAAAGGTGTATAAACTTCTTATAACTAAGTATTAATAAAATCAAAACACATATTTAGTATCATTTCTCTACCAGAAAACAGTATTTATAGATCTACAGTCATTTCCACACATATTAGTAATGTGATATTCTAAATATGATGTTATTAGCCTAACAATCATCACTTTAATGTTCTAACACTGTCACTTCTGAAAATTGAATGCTTTATCTCTTTTTCAACAATTATTTGAAAGAAAGTAGTATTTTATTACTGACTTTCTTTGGTCTTAGGAGATTCGGGGCAACAAAGTTTTAGCAATTACAGCTTTAGAGTTCTAATTATGTGCCAAAATTAGTTGTAAAGCATTGTGCTTCTAAGTTTGCTCAGTTGGAAAAAAAGAAAAGAAATAAGACAAAACTACACATATATTCTAACAATTCTAAAATGTGTGTTCTAGTAATAAATCAGACTAATCTTTCTCCTAGAAGGGGTAAAAAAAAGAAATCAGTATGGGACTGTCATTAAGCAAATGGAAAAAAGACAAACCATTTAAAATCACTTAATAATTTAAGAATACTGTTAACTTTTTCAAAACTGTAAATTTACAATCCAACTGGTGAAAGCTTATGTGTTATAGAAGCAATAGCTTATACAGTTTCTGGGAATTTTTTTTTCTTTTGTAAACCAAATCAACTGACTGATATTTCTTAAAGTATTTTGTAACATTCTGAATAGTTACTAGAAACAATAAATCAATAGAAATAAAAATAAAAATATATATACGCCTTCATAAAACAAAAAACAAAAAAATGTAGTACACAAAAACAAGGAATCCAGAATGTGAAAGCTACCCTGAAATTTTCATCCTTAGATGTGGTTTTTGATAAACATTAAAATTGATATTAATCTAATTAGAAAATATACAATGAAGACAAGTTAACAGCATTTTAAAAAGCCTAGAATCAGACTTTTACTTGGATTTAAAAAAAAAAGTATAAAGGGTAATCAAATGAAGTAAGACTGATACTTGTTCTTGTTCCCTCTCCCCACAGTAAGTAAATCTAACTTTACAAAAAGGTGAGCTACTGTAGCAGCATCATTCCCCATTGTTTTCCTGTAGTAATGGCTTTCTTAGTCCTTACAATAGAACAGAAAATAAGTTAGAACTACTGTATCAATTTCTATGGAGAAATATAGATAACTGCATATAAACATTAAAAAGTATTATATATGTCCTTGGGACTAAAACCTACTTATTCACTGCATTCACAAGTACACCAAAACCTCCCTTTATCTAGCATTACATAATAGAGAAAATATTTTAAATGTTGTGGACTTTATTTAGGTGATTTAATTATTTTAAATGAAGAAATCCATCACTTCTTTCAAACTATGGCTTATTAAACAAAATAACCTTTACTCATCACCCTCAAAAGAAAAAAAACAAAAAACAACAAAACAAAAATTCCATGCACCAAAGCACTAAAAAAGTACATGGGTGTACTTAACCAGTCCAGTGGAATCTAAAGTTTTTCCCTACCCTGAAACACCCTAACAGTCAATTTGAATGAAAATTAAAACACAAAAACAAAGACCAACAGTAAAAAGCAAGTCCCATTATTCCTGGTACTCCGTATAAAGACATTTAAACCAGAAATGAGGTATCTTACAATTCCATTAAATCAAATTTCATGAGGATAATAGCACCTCTTACAAAATTTTCATGAAATGATCCAAAATAGAGCTCTGAGAAAAGGTAATGAATATGGATTCAATGATCACAATTATTGTTTTGAAGGCAATACAAAATAGTACGACTTACTCAGCTATAGTGCTTATTTATATAAATTTACAGCCCTACAGTCTTAGATGTATTTTCTAACCATGTGTATTTGACTTAATATAAAATACAAACTTTCAAAATTTCAATTACTATTCATAAAAGGGTATGCATTTTTGTGAAATTTTAAAAATTCTTCTTAAAAGCAGCAAGAATTCTTAGCTGTTTACTGCCTTTTTCTGAAAACCACACCCGCCTCTTATCAAGATGCAATTAAATGGAATGGCAAGCTTGATAATAAACAGAAATATATTGATGCCTGTTTCAAGCAACAATAAAAATCAACTGAAAACCAACCAAATAAAACATGCATGCACTCCAGTATACAAACTATTTCTGTATCAAAGGAATGCAATCACGTATACTATATATATACGCACCTGTTCATACGTACCTGTTCTATTAGCTAAATTAAACATAAATTTCTTGTACATTAAAACTTGAACTCCACTGCAATGGCTGAATTAAGTAAGCAAAATTCTAAAAATATATTCAATTTTATGGAACATGTGGAAAAAATGATTTAGCATTAAAAAAATTAAAGTTGCATTTCATCAAAATAAAAGTCTCCAGTAATCTGCATCCAGCAAATACATGTAGTTTAAAATGAAAAATTTTTATCGAAAGGGGAAAAAAAAGCCTTAATCCTTCACTCAGTTTTTAACCAGTAACACAGAAAATACACAGGTTTTGTAATTTCAGCCAGCAGAAATACAATTTTGGGAAAACAGCCCCTTCAGTTTTACTTTTCATACACATTTCAGAACCACCCGAAAGTCCTTAATGGAAGGAAAAAACCTACTAAACACTAACTTTTCTTTAACTCCCAGTCTTAACGTTTTGTTCCTATTTCTGTGGTTCTCCGACTAAAAATACAAATTTTTCGGTTGGTCGAGAAAAATAATCTAGCGTTCAACATTCAAACCCCTAGTCCTGCTTTCTTCAGCCAATCAATGGGTAAAGAAGTCTACGGTTTAGGGCGCTCCGTTAGAAACAATTTGAAAAACATCACATTGCGCTCTCCTATTCTCCGGAAAAGATGTTAAGTAAGGGCGGGTCCCCCTGTCTTCATAGAAATATACGAAATCAATCGTTTTATTGCTTTCAGAGAGGAAAACTTTGTAGGCTGACAGTCCTAAAGAGTGTGTCACTGGTGTTCCCAGGAAGCGTTATTCCTCTTTGCGAACTGAATAGCGCTGCAAAAACCATCTCCAGGATATCTGCAATCCGAAGCCGCGCGCCCCACATGCAAAACGTCCCACCAGCGAAGAGTTAATCTAGGGGTGCCTTCAGCACGGAAAAGATATTCGACATGTAATGAACGTTTAATATGGGATTTTTATAAATGCAATTATTATCCATTAAGCACTTGCGTTAAAGCCGTCACTAGCTCACTTTATTCAAGAGTTGTCGATTAATGGTTGATACACACCAACAGCCAAGAAAAAAATTACTAACGGGAAAGACAATTCTTTTTTCTCTTTGCCGTCAACAGTCAACAGAGTTCCCAAGAAAAGGTGGGGAATATCAAAATTACCATTAAATTGTCCCAAAAGGCTTTTCTGGAGGAAAACATCAATACAGCTTAACGGATGTTTTTTCTTTAAGACATGTTTCAAGGCTTGCGATCAGACAAGAAAATAACAAGGAGAAGAAAATAGCTAGCTCGCAGCCCCATCTTTCATCTCACCCTCAATACCCCTCCCCCTCGAGAAAGGACAACGCCGGGAAAGCTAAGGACAGAAATCCCGAGCGAGAAGCGAAAGTCCAGCATCTTTCCCAGGAGCCCGCTACTCAAAAGCCAGTCCCCGCCCCACGCCGCCAGCTAGGGAGCGCCGGGAGCGGCCGATGCCATTCCCACCTAAAAAGACGCACCGGGACCAGGCGCCCGGCAAGGGCGGCAGGGCTGCGAAACACTTCCCTGGGGCCCCGCGAGCTGCGGAGTCAGTGACCACAATGTAGATGGCCGGGTGCCGGAGGAGGGGGAGGGCTGCCTCTGACCCGAGGCACCCGTTACTCCCGGTCCTCAATTTTCCGTCCACTTAAGTTACTTATTAAGAGAAGACAGCCATCAACGGACCGGGCAAACTGCGTGGAAAGACGGCGCAGCTCGGAAATCGGGGGGAGACGCGTGTTCCTCCCTCCTGTCAGGGCGCCCGGGACCCGCGGAGACCCCGCCGCGTCCGGGCCGGGCCGGGGTCTTGCTGACAGATCCGCTGGTAGACGGCGGAATGGCTGCAGTCTTCGTCGTCCCGCTCAAAACTGCAGCTCCCATCCCCCCGGCCCCGCTCCTCGCGCCCGCGCCTCATCTTGCCCACTGCCTCCCATTCATAAACGTCCAAGTCACCCCCTACCCTAGCTCCAGGGAATTTTCGCGATTAAAGTGGGGGCGGGCCCAGCGCCCACTCCCTCTACCCTACCACTGCCACCTTCCGAGTCCCGCTCTGCTACTTCTATAGGCTCTTACCGACTGCGCCAGCCCTGGCGAAGTTTCGCGCACTGCTCTTTCCTCTAAGTTATTTTTGGTGATTTTTTAGTGATTTTTCGGCGTGGTCTCAGTGGTGCTACACTCCCGGACAGGTTATCCAGTCTCTCCCGCTAGATTGATGAGATCAGGCATCACTCGAAAATGGCGCCGAAAGCGCTGAGGCTCCTCATTCAAATTCGTTAGAGCCAACCCCGCCGCCCCGAAGCATGCCGGGAACGCGGGCTGCTTCCACAGCTGTCAATACCCCCTGTTAACCCCCACCGTGTTGCTAGCCCGACTTTTACGCAGGCGCAAACCCACCCGCCAGGCTTTGCACATGCGCAGAATCCAGGTTGCGCGCCTCCGCTTCTTCTGTGGCAGTTCCCTAGTCTATTTTCTGGCTTGTGTGCCGCGCCTTTGTACAGAGGTGGGTAAACTTCAATTGCGGGCCATAAACTCCACAAATAGCTATCAGACGATAGGCATTTAATCTACAGCTGAAGGTAAACAAAATGGGATCCAGTTTAGGTGAAAAGAACGTTTTGCAAAACTCCAAACAACCGAATGTGCCTCTGAGACCGTGTGTAGACACACAAGTGCGTAAAACAACCCGCTAGCCTGCCCTTGCGGTCCCCAACGCGTAACCGGGAGCTATCTCACCTCGCCGCGGAACTGGCGCTTTCAGTGTGTGGTTCAGGCCCGCCTTAAACTCACTCTGTAGCCCCGGCTGGCTTCGAACTCGCTCAGCCTCCAGAGTGCTGGGATTACAGGCGTGCGCAACCACGCCTGGCTCAAACTGCAGAACAGTTTAAACGAAGTGGGAACTCATGCTATTATTCTTGGTTTCACGTGGCAGAGCCCTCATCTGTTATTTCTGATGCCCGGGCTACTCGCACTGAGCGGCAGCCCTAACCTGCTCAAACACCGGGGGCGTGGTTTCCCTCTTCCCTCCACGGCGCGCGCGCCCTTGCCTAGAGTTCGAGCCCTTCTCTGTCGCAGGCTGCCTGTTATGAGGGCGTTTTCATCGAATTCAATTTCTCTCGCCGTTTTACTAGTCCTTAGTTTCTGCTCGACTTTGGAGATAGGAATAGGCAATCTTTGAGAGTCACTTCGAGCGATTTAAAAAAAAAAGTGTGGTAAATTAGCTACTGAACCCAGCAGAGACGGTTTCCGTTATGCAACGTACTAAAAAACGTACAGTAGTAACAACCACCGCGTATTGACCGTACAGGGCACTGTGCTAAATAAACTCTTTGTGGATTATACGTGTTTATTGCCCATAACTGTCTTGTGGTGTAGATAGTATCTTCATTTTACAGGTGATAACAATTGATGCTCAGAAAATGAAACCTGCCCCAAATTCCTAGGGCAAACTTTTGTTCATCTTGAAAAACTGGACGCTAGGATAGGGCAATAAGTAATGTGTCAGACTCCCCCCCCCCCTTGTATGGAGCTTGAACCTAGGGCCTTCAACACTGAGCTATGACACCCACCCTCAGTTCTTACTGAGATATATCCCTAGCCAAATCACTCTCCCCCTTTAAATTTTGATACAGGATTTCAAAAAATTCTTCAAACAGCACTGAATTTGCAAGTTTCACTGGGTTGCTAAATTGCCTAGGCTGGGGTCGAACTTCCTGTCTCAGTCTTCCAAGAATTCTGGGCATATGGGCATGTACCACCACGCTTGGCTAAATTATCAACATTTTAACACCTTTCTTTAAAGACTTCTTAATCGTGTATTTGCTTGGAAGACCTTTTTCTTCAAGATTATTTTTGATTGGCTAATTTTAACCCCAGAGTCCATTTTCTAAAGAATTCGACAGTTTAAAATCTGAAATATTACTGTTTCTCCAGTTTCTGCTCTTAAAGAATTTATGATGATCTACAATTGTTTTAGTATAAAAAGGTATATCCCATCATAGTGAGTTCACAAAGGATATAAAAGTTTCTCAAGTACTAAGAAATAAGGAAATGGGAAAAGGTTAGCATAGTTGGCATTGTCGAGGTACAGTTGGAAAAGAAATGGATGTTAGCACTTTAAGATCATCAGAAATAACATGGCAGAGTAGTATATGTGTTTTAAATCTCCGTGGCAGTTTTGTATACTATTTAAGTGGGTGGACTAGAAGTTGCCTGGGTGTGAATCCCTCCTCTAACTTCTAGGTGTGTGACCTTAGGTGATACTTTTATCAGTTGGGCATTTTGTTTGAAAAGGAGTAATATTAGTAGCTCAGTGTATAGTTTTTAAGCTTGTAAATAAGCTGATCTATTAAAGTCCCCTCGCCATTTTTGGGGGGACGGGGTACTGGGGACCAAACCTAGGGATGCTTTCCTACTGAACTACATCCCAGTCTTTTGAAACTGGGTTCTTGCTAAATTGCCGAAATAGGGATCTGCCTCAGCCTCCTGAGTAGCTGGGCTTACAGACAGGTGCCACCATGCCTGTTTTAGTCAAAGGCCTTTCAACAATGCTTGGCATATTAGTAAATATTAGCTATTTTTGTGAGCCATTAACAATAATCCTTTAAAATGTCTTTTTAATAGATATTTTCAAACTTAAGTCACTGCCAGGATTTAGCATTCTTGTCCAAAGAGCCCCTTGAAATGATAAATCAGTCTGACAAATGATTTTTGACAAATATGAGTAATGCTTGTCAGGTGAATAAGGATGTTAATTCATCTTACCACTTCATAAGTATATGATATATGGAAATGGAATAGTTTTCTTTTTCTGCTTATTAAGGAAACAGTCTAAAATACATAAAGTAAAAACTGTCCACATTTCTAACACCCAGAGGCAATTACGTATTCTTTGTATTTTAGAAATATACCTCTTGGAAGAATCTGGAAGTCTAGATACATAGTATGGAGAATTTTATTTTGGGGGGGATTTATTTGCAAGGTTGTACTAGAACTTTATGAATAGGTAAATAACACAACCTGATATCCTCACTGTATTTTTGATAACTCTTCTTATAAAGCCTGTCAAGAACATTGTAATGAAGATCTTAATAGTAATGTTTTGTTGAGTATTGTGTCAAGCACTGTGCTCTAAGCATGCACATGTATTTTCCTATTGAGTCCTCATATAACTAATGAGGTGTGTGCAGTTATCGCTTTTCCACAGGCCAAACTTTATGTGGAGGTCTCTTTTAGAAGACTTGTCTAATTTTGTTTAAAATATTATTTAATGAAGCAAAAAACCTTCACTGACTTATCTTCATTTGCTCAAATGAGAGAAAACAAAATCAAGTAATATAGTTCATGTGCCTGAGCAAAAATCCAATTGGAAAAAAATGAATTTTCAAAAATGAAGAATTTTTTGTTAGACCACTAGAGGGTGCAAATTCCCGAATTACATTTCAAAGAAAAAAATAGAAAAAGTGCTTTTACTTCAGACGTCAAACTCATGGGTAAAAACTACTAAGAATACCTTTCCAGCACTTTAATACTCCACAAAGTGATATATTTTATGAGAAGAATGCAGTTATTTAGGTATTCAATTAGGGCATACAGTTTTCAGCTTGCTTTCTTCAACATAGTTGTAGTTTCCTACTCTTTTTCCACTCAGTTTGTGTCTCAGATATTCCTCATTTGTCATAAGAATCAAACTGAAGTCATAATTTAAGATCTGGGTTTTATGTTTGTGAGCTGGAATGTAATCAACAGCAAATGAATGGTAAATATAGATAATGAGGAGAATACAGGTCTTTAATTTCAATGCTTTTTTCCCCCTCCTGATGTTTCTAATAAGCAACCTACAACTGATAGAATGTTGACTTCAACATATTAACTTATTTAGAAAGCTGTAGTTATGTTCATCTTTCAAGAAAGAATGTAGGCTCTTAAGAAAAAAATTCTTAAAAGTAACTTGTAAACAGTATACATTTGTAAATGTTATAAAGCAATTGGTTAGCAGGGTTTTCAAATTTTATTTTCCTGTTGATCTTGTTTCTCTGAGATGGATTTAACTTTTTAAATTTTTAAAATTGGAAATAATTTAAATTTGCAAAAGATTTAGAAATAAAAATAGTCCAGAGAACATACCAATCATTTGCTTGCTCTTGTGTGTGGATGAGTTTTCTCTTATATACATGTAATTCTTTCTTTTCCAGGACTATTTTAAGTTCAGCTACACAGATGCTAAAAACCTGAGTGTATTTCATGTCAACTTTATAAATTTACATAGAATCAATACTTTGTCATCCATATGCCATATTCCAATTTGATGAGTTGATTCTCATAGCATATCTCTTCCTCAGTCCCCATAGGATGCGGTCTTGGTGCAGGTGATGTCTCTTTAGCTTCCTGTACTCTGAGAAATTTCCAGTCTTTGATTTTTATGACTTTGACATATTTGAATATGGCTACTCCTCTCATTCTTACTAGAACATTTCTTGTTTTATGTTTGCCTTATGTTTCCTAATGATTAGATTGAGGTTAGGCATTCTAAACTGGACTATTATTGGACAGGTGATGTTGCTTCTAATATCAGGAAGCACATGCTATCCATTTGTCTCTCACTGATGATCATAATTTAGATCACATGGTCAATATGCAGTCTGAATTTATCACTGTATACTTTTCTTTTCCTGGCAATAAATAAATAATTTGTGGGGAGGCATTAGATGTTCAATCCTCCTCTTTAAAATTTCCCTTTGGTTAGCATATATTACTGCTAATTTTAATATATGGGTTGCAAAATGAACGAATCTAGTATTCTCTTCACATTTCAGTCTGCAGCATTCTACTGCAAGTGGAGCCTTTTTTCCATTTATTGTCCATGTGAACTTCTTTTGGTACGTATTTGCAGTACATAAGATTACATTCATCATGGGGAGTTTGTACATGTACATGACATATCTTAATTCTTTTTTTCATTCCCTCTCCCCTCTCCTTATTTCCCTCTCCCTCTCCCTTCTCTTCATCTTTTAGATCCCTTTTAGATATATATTTGTACCTGTTTGTAGTATATAATGATCATGTTCCTTGCATGGACTTGGTACATGTACACAACATATCATAATTCCCTTTTAAATACTATTTTCTTTCCCTCTCCCCTCTATGCCTTGGCTCCCTTCCTATATGCTAAAGATCTATCTCAATATTTCCTATTGTCTTCCTTTTATTTTGCTCTTTGTTTATAGTTTGGGCTTTTCATATACAAGAAACCATGCAATAATTAAGCTTGTGTTTCTGATTTATTTTACTTAACATGATCTCAGGGTACATCCATTTTCCTACAAATGAGTCAAGCTTATCCTTCTTTGTGGCAGAGTACTCCATTGTGTACAAATACCACATTCTCTTTATCCAATTCTGTGTTGATGGCCATATAGGTCACTTACAAGATTTAGCTATTGTAAATTGTGTGCCTATAAACATACATATGTATGTATCATTATAATATGACATCCTTAACTCTTTTGGGAAGTTATCTAGAATGGGAATACCTGGGAATGGATTTCTAGTTTTAGTTTTTTGAGGAATCTCCACACTGATTTTCATAGTGGTCCTACCAGTTTATACTACCACCAGCATTGAAGAAGGCTGCCTGCCACAGCCTTGCACTTATTTGATTTCTTGATGATAGCCATTGTTTCTGGAATGAGATGTTTTAATTTGTATTTCTCAAATAGCCCCTGATATTAAACATTTTTTCATGTGTCTGTTGGTCATTAGTATTTCTAAGATAGGAACTTATCAGTTCCTGTGTCTTTCCCATTTGTTTCTGCTTATTCTTGTTTGTGCCTTCTACAAATTTTTTTTTTGGCACTGGGGATTGAATGCATGACCTTGCACTTGCCAGGCGGGTGTTTAGGCCACTGAGCTACATCCCCAGCCCTTGTCTTTTTGAGACAGGATCTCACTATGCCATTCAGGCTGGACTTGAGCTCTCTTTGTAGCCCAGGCTGGTCTCGAACTCACAATGATCCTCCTGTCTCAGCCTCCCGAGTGCTGGGATTACAGGTATGAGCCACCACACACGGCTCCTTCTATAAGTACTTATATGTACATTCAATTTTATTTTGAACCAACTCAGGGTAAGTTACATATACCATGGCCTTTCATCTTTACATATTTAACTGTATTTCATTATTTTGATGTTCAAATTGTCTTAGTAGAAGCTCTTTTTCCTGGCTTTGTGATATGCACACATCATTTTTAAGAGCACTTTTTTACTTTTGGTAAAATAAGATGGTCCACATTTATCTTGTATTTAGCCTTGGAATTACCCTTTTTTCTAAAAGGCGTTTCCTGTTTGTGGAAAATGATATCACAGATCAAGACTAGATGTGCTTATTGCTACTGTTTTTCTTATGGGACCTTTCAGGAGACAGAGCCAAGAAATATATGCATGTATATATGATGCATAGATATGCATACACAAATATATGTAATCTGTTAGCAATACGGATTTAATTTTAAATTGTTTTACTTATATTTGAGGAGATACAGAAACATTAATAAGTTCTGAATAAAGGAAATGAAATTACAACCCACACAACTCATACAGTTATGTTCCCTTTTAGTCAATGGTGCATTATAATTTTGTAGACTCACAGTGACACAATTTTCTTAATCTTTTTTCACTTAACATAAGTATCCAAATTACAGCATTTTCACAATTTTCATTCTAAATTGCTTTATATATCATTTAGCAGATTCTACCATTCTTCTATTCCTGGACACTGAGGTTGTTTCCAGTTTTTTGGTACTGTAACTGATTTAGAAGCAAACATTTCTCATGCATATACCTTCTCTTAGTTTTTGACTGATGGGTTGATTAGAGGATTTTCCTGAAGTAGAAATATCATATCCCTAATGGTTTGTATGTTTCTATGGCTTTTCATAGGTATTGTCACACAGGATTAATCACACGTTTCCCAAAGTCCATAACAAAGTTGGGTACAGAGATGAAAAATAGGTGATCTCTTTTTGCAAGGAGCTGAATATCTCATTAAAGATACATTTTATAAAAACTTATGCTGTGACAAATACAGAAGTTGACTACTTAACCCAAGTTAGAAATAGGTATCTTAGGAAGCTTTTAGAGAGGAGGTGACCATTAGAGTTGGTTTTGAAGGCCACCTTGATGGAGCCTTAAATGATTGGAACAAGTTATCCTAGTTTAGAAGAGACAATAAAAATAGGCTACAGAAAGCATTTTAAATTGAATCAGTACAATGTAAGAAAACAGGGGAGTTATAAAGAACCTAGCATATTTAAGAAAATCAAGTCATTTGCTGTGATTTGTAACCTAGTAGTTTGATGTTATCATGTTATTGGTAGCTTAGGCGTCTGGAGGATTGACAAAGGTCTGCCTGCTTAAGTGGATAGAGGTCAAATTATGAAGGGCTTTTCATGCCACCTTTGTATTGATGCAATTGGTATATCTTAAACCAATGAATAATATTACTGGATTTACCTTTTTTTTAAAATATGGAATGCCTCACAAATTTGTGTGTCGTTCTTGCGCAAGGGCCATGCTAATCTTCTCTGTATCTTTCCAATTTTAGCACATGTGCTGCCAAAGCAAGCATTCAAATTTATCTTTTAGAATAGTTTCTAAAATAGAGTTGGATAATATGCATATGTGAATAGTTTTAATGCAGTTTCAGAGACAGATGATAGTACATGGAAGTTCTGGAGAAAACTAAAGGGACAATTAATCATATGTGGTACACAGAATAATGGCCTACTAAAGCTGTCTGTGTCAATCTCTGCAATCTGAGTATGCCACATTACATGGCAAGAGAGAATTCAGTTGCAGACAGACATTAAGACCACTAGACAGATGACCCAAACCTAGATTATCCTGGATTATCTGAGTAAATGCGCTGCAATTACAGTGTTTTAAGTATGGAAGAGGGAAGCAAAAGACTCAATAGTAGTGATGAGATGTAGTAATCAGCTATTGCTGACTTTAAAGATGAAAGAGGACCAAGAGCCAGAAAATAGCTCACGAGCTGTGGGGTTTTGTTATGGTTCGTCTCTAGATGTGCCCCCAAAGCCTCATGCAGTTATAGGTGGGGCTTTTTCAGAGGTGCCTGGATCTAGAGTGTAAAACTGGGATTGATAAATGGCACAATGCTAGGATCAAGGGTACCAGGATTAAGGGTGTGAGTGCTACCTGCCCTAAGTAGCCTGGACAATATATAATGGATAGAAAGAGCTGTGGGTGCCCCTTATTGCTTCGTTATCTTCTGCCTGCTGTAAACTTTTTCTTCTGCAATCCCTGTCTGCCATGCCACCGTGCCTTGGAGCCAGCTGATTATGAACTGAAACTTCTACAAACTGTGAGCTAGATAAACCTTTCTTCCTTTAACTTTGGGTGTTGGGTATTTTATCTTAGCAAGGAAAGTAACTAACACAGGTTTTTTCCTGAAGGAGCATTTTACTGCCCTGTTCTTGAGTACAAATCATGGGACTGAACTAAAACTAATTTACAGTTAATAATAATTAAGATTTATTGTGGAAGTATGAACTTTTTACCCTCTACCAATAGGGATACCTGAAAATGGATAAGCCCATTTAGTAGAAGTTATCTACTTTGTAAAACTGATGTGGAAATTCTGGCCTTGGATGGAATAGTAAATACAATGTTTTAACACACGGCTTTTAAAATAATGTGAATTTCATAAGAGCTTAACAATGAGGGTTTTAGCCTATCCAAGTTGGGAGTCATAAAATCTTAAGACTTTAAACATGCCTCTTTATTACTGCCACCCATTATCAAAGTGCCTTCTGAAGTTACTAAGAACTAATTTATTTCCAACTACTTACAATTTTTAAAATATGACCACTGTTATTTTTAGTCATAACAACTGAATCCCCTTACCCCAAACATCCTTTAATAACTTTAGTGTTTTCTTAGTGGTTTTATGATTTTAAAACCTTTACCATCTTAAAGTGACACCCAGAATGGTATATATTGTATAATATAGTCTGAAATATACCAATGATTGATAACTTTTTGTCCTACTTGTTGAAATTATATTTGAGGAACAACTTTAGATAATTATAATGACTTATGATAAAAAAGAACTAAGGTTTTTTTGTTTTGTTTTGTTTTGGTAGCCCTGAGGATGAAACCCATGGCTTTTGCACTGAGTTATAGCACCAGCCCTTTTTTATTATTTAATTTTAAGACAGAGTCTCTAAATTGCCCAGGCTAGGCTGGAATTTATAATCCACCGCCTCAACCTCCCAGAGTGTTGAGATTACAAGTGTGCACCACCACAGCCAATTCAAAATAGATCTATTTTGGACAATTTATCAAATGAAAATTCAAGAGTTAAAATAAATTTTTATGTTGAGTACAAAACTTTAAAAATTGTACTTCATGCCTTTCTCAGAGACTTTAAGTGACTTGTGTTGAAGCTTATCCTGGAAATTGCAGAGGACAGGGACTTCGGAGGCTATTTATGTTTAATGAACAGAAGTACAATTAAGATGCTCTGATCTCTATGATAGTGGTGGTGAACCACTGGCACGTGTTGTTTTCTTTTTAAGATAAAAAATATTAATGAATTGTTTTTTCTAAACTAAAACTTCAGTGTTCAGGTTTAATTGTAGGGTTGTGATAAGTAAGTGAGTTTTGAGTTGCAGTTTGGGCACTCGGTCTCTAAAAGGTTTGCCACCACTGCTCTAGGAGTGAGGAATGTTACCAGTTCTCTAAAATGACTGAGGAAGTGACCAGTTCTCTCATAGTACAGCCTCATGCTACATTTTTATTATTAATATGTAAAACTTATTTCTTGTAGAACAGATCTTTGGAGAAAAAAGGAGGACAAAATGTATTCCCTTGTGGCTAAGAAATGCTTACATGTTTAAGACAAATTAACCTTTTAAGGCAGCTCTGAAGAACTAATTTATTTTAAATAGGTGCGCAGTTTACAGCTCTCGTGGGAATACTTTTTTCTTTTTTTCGTCAGAGAACTAGGCCCTATGTTTTTAATTTAGTCCTTTAATTTTTGCTGTTAACATTTAATTTACTTGGTGACCCCACACTGTTAACTTTTGCTCCAGTCAACTTTGGACAGTAAATACAGACTGTATATGTAATTTTAAAGAAACTATTAAAAAACATTTGATATGAAACCGAACATTAAATTTATTTCAACTTTCCATGTAGAAAAATATCACATAATCAAAGAACTTGGCCCTTATTGAAAGATGTATTTTTATAAGCATAGGTCTTTTTAAAATACCATTGGCAAAACAACCCAAAGCTGACATGACTTAACTGGTTACAATAGATTTATTTCAGGGTTCTTTTTCAAAACAAAAATAAACAATGATAACTGTAGAAAAGTTATGGAATTGAGGAGGAGATTCTACAGTAGAACAGTTTAATGTTTTTATAAAATGTGAGGAACAGAGAGGAGAGGTTAAAAAGAGAGTGTAAATGTAAATCAAGATTCTGTAGGAGATTGGGGAGTATGAGATCAAGTGTGTAAGTAAAGGAATTAATCTAGAAAAGAAAAGATTAACTTTTCCTAGCACTAAAAGGCAGGAAGTGAAGGTAGTTATATGCATAACTTGTAAATGTAGAGCAGGAAGGTGAGGGAGTTCATAACTGATAGTTTTGATTTTTTTTTAATACCATAAAGGAGGCATAAAGGAAATAAGGGTGCGTGCGGGTAATGCAGCATGTTTGAGTTGAAGCAAGCTGGTATAAAATATATGCCCTGGGGCAGTGAAAGGTCTAAAAGGCTTGCCATCACTAGCCTAGGGAACAGGGGAATTATATAGGAAGAAAAGTTTTTGGCAGAAAACACTGATATATTGGAGCATCTACGCTGTACAGAACAAGATATCAAGCTGTGTGGGAGGTTGTGTTTTGAAAGAGAATAGTTTAGGGATGGAGGTTAAAAAAAGGTAAGAAAGCAGGTGCTTAGGGAATAATTGAGTGAAAGAAGTGGCTGTAGTGACAGACAATATATTGAACTCTATGGCTGTGGAGTAATTTCCTGGTGGTCAGAACATATGGCTTTGGATATGGATTGTTAAATGAAATGACTATAAAAAGCTAATGGAGTCAGAATTCAGATTTTGGGATGGACTATCCATATGAACACTGAAATAAATGCCAGACAGTGATAGCAAAAAATTCAGGGAGGCAAAATACTGTAAGAAAGGGCCAAAGTCCTCAGTAAACAAGACAAAGACATGGCAGTTGAGTAATGAGAATGAAAGAGAATTAAAAGTTTTCACTTTTTTTTTGTACTGGCGATTGAACCTAGGGCCTCTACACTAAGCTACATCCTCAGTCCTATTTTTAATTTTTAGTTTTTGAGACAGGGTCTTGCTAAGTCACTAAGTTGCCCAGGCTGGGCTTGAACTTGCAATCCTACCTCAGTGCTAGGATTACAGGTGTGTGACACTGAGCCTGGCTTCTGAGATTGTTTGATCATGCCTTTTTATTTTTTAAGAGCCTGAGGACAAAGACTATGTTTTATTTAATGCTGCAAATAATTTTTGAAATAATAAGCAAATGATAACCTCATGGTAAGAATTTCCAAATATTTGTCAGCTAATAATAAATCTAAATGAACAAGGTGCAGAGAAAATTAATCCTATCACCCAGAAATAACCAGTCAAATTCTTGTCAGTAAACTTCTATACCTATTTGTTCTTTATATGTATGTATGTATGCGTGCATGTATGTATATTTCCAGGCAATAATTATTGTTACTTTTTTTTTTTTGGCTTTTTGAGACAGGGACTCACTGTGTAGTTTGGGCTGGTCTTGAACTCACTATGTAGCCCAGGCTGGCCTCAAACTAGCAGTGATCCTCCTGCCTCAGCCTCCTGAGTGCTGGGATTACAAGTATGTGCCACCATGCACAGCTCAGCAGTTACACTTTTAATGGATGAACAAATATTCTATTATGGAATATTAGGATATATCATAATATAAGCAGTTCTTTATTTGGGACCATATAAATTCTAATGAAGTTTTCTCCACAGACAAAGCTAGCTAAATATTTGCCTGATTTCCTTATGAAGCTTTAGAAGTATATTTTCTGGTAAGCTCTTTATGGAACACCTATTATCTTTATTTCAGGGATATTTCTAACAGGCTTTTTAATGTGCATTTTTTTCCATTGAAGATTGAAATCAGAAACTTGGAAACTTCTTCATAAGGACCTTTGATGATGGGTGTTTAAAAAACTTGGAATCAAGTACACTTTTCATGAGCATAATGAGATGACTCATGAGTTGAGTAACAGAATATAGTGGTCAGTTCACAAATGTACACTGAAATTAAAAACCTCAGCATAATCTACAATTGTTGATAGCATTCGATTTTAGTAGAGGTTTTTTTCACTCAAAATTTAAAATTGTAGTGAAATGTTCCTAACATAAAATTTATCATTTTAACAACTTTTTTTGGTACTACCACTAATTGAACCTAGGGCATCATGCATGCCAGGTAAATGTTCCATTGCTAAACCACATCGCCAGTCTTAATGAGATACTATCTTACTGAGTTGTGCAAACTGAACTCTCACCTGCAACCCTCCCATCTCAGCTTCTTGGGTAGTTGGGATTATAGGTGTAAGCCACCGCACCCAGCTTGTTAACCATTTTTAAAGGTACATTTCAGTGGTATTAAATACAGTCACAAGGTTGTATAACCATCACCACCATCCATTTCCATCTAGTACATGTTTTAATATACCAATAAGGTCACTGCATCTCAAACTTTACAGAAATAGTTAGTAGAAAGAGTGAATAAGTGCTTTAAAAGGCTGGTCTCAATCTAGAATTTTCGTTAGTTTCATGTTTTGTCTTAAAGTAAATGTTGCACTGTATATTATAATATATCTACTTTTAGTATAAACATAGTAATTATATGTTTTTTCAAAGTCTTAAAGTTCATGTCTGTCAAGAGGCCTCATGTTTATTCAGTGGTTTTTAATCCCTTGGGCATACTCAAGTCCCACTAACCCCAAGCTGCATTTTTAGAGGCACAGTTCTAAGCTATTTTGTGGTTGTATAACACATTCTTTTTCCATCGCATTTACAGTTCAGCCAAGGCTCTTTATAGTACTGTGTGGCAGGGAGTAGACTAAATGTTGCTTACCTCCTTTGGACATGATAGTGTCATGGAAACTATAAAAATTCAGAGTAAATACTCAAAAGTATTCTTTTATATGATCTTCACTTCATCATTATCAATGCCATGAGGCATTGGTATAAATAAAAGGAGTGATTTAATATTCTGGGTAGGACAATAACCTACTTTTCCAAAGAATACTGATTTTTCAGCTGTACATTATGACTACTGAGACATGGAAAGTTTCTCAGGTAAAATTCTATTCTGCAAGCTTAGTCCCAATTTAAGGAGATTGGAGACCATATTCAAGAATAGTGTCAAAACTAAAATTAAAATTTGAGTTTCTTAACCCCAACTGAGAGTCTTTCCAATTACAACAAAAGGAAAAGAGTTACATATAATAAGAGTATACTCCTTCCTGGTCCTACAAAACCACTTTGCACCATCTAAGAATAATGAATCTTTTTCTCTCCTGACTCCTTCCTTCAGCTCTCCTTCTTCCTTCTTGCTTTCTTTTTTTTGGGTAACTTTTAAGCATCCTAGCTTTCAGAATTAATAGGTTGAGAATATTTAGTACACTAAAAATTTTTTCAGAAGTTAGAGCTCATTAACTATTCTTTCCACAACAAAAACAAACAAAAAAGAGTATTTTAGTATGCTTTGAAAAATAACATAGACCATTAGAATTTTCTTGTCTCTCAAGCTTTGCTCACAAAGCTCAGAGCTCAGAACAGTATAATTTTAGATAGAAATAGATAGGAGGCATGAAAAAGGCTGCTGGAAAATAAGAAGGTCAGAATAAAAATAAACAAATAAACACTTGTTAAATGAAGCATTCATTGGTATAAGGAGGAATAAGATCACAAAATCATCAGAGTTTCTGGTTTCTAATTGTTGAAAATTCATATCTAGTAGTATTCTAAAATACTTTTCAAATTATGTTTATTTTTTTAAAAATATTAAAAGTAATTGTCAAAGGGCTGGACATAGAGACACCCTCTTTTATTCTGCAGGGTAAATTTTCAGATCCAGTTATTAGACAAATCAAAGCTAGCTTCTCTATAACAATATTCAAACAAATGTTTAGTAGAATAAAACAAAATATACAAGTTAGATGTATATTTCACTTGGTTACCAGAGAATGTTAAAACTTTTTTTTCTTGTATATTTTATCTTGGTGGAATTAACAATTTTATGTCTTGCAGATTCCTTTGTAAAAGAACATGGACCTTTACAGGTGAGAAAACTGAGGTTTACACAGGTCGA